>JASJOG010000007.1:1510000-1672500 GCA_030142905.1 Heliopora coerulea | reverse complement strand
AAAAGAATGAGAACAACAACATATACAAAAAGAAGTGACAGGAGAAGAAATACTAAAAATTAAAGGAAACACGAGACGAAGATTTACAATCAGTAAAGGTGAAGATATAGTTGTAAAGAAGAAAAATTCTCTAAAAAAGTAAAACAAACTTTGAGCCGTTTTACCTCCTACTGTGGTAATATTCACACGAAATTCTTCAAAAACCAGTACAGATTCAGGAATACTTATGTTCGTCAAAGGAGCAATCGGGAATACCCTGAAGAAGAGACCTTTACTAGACTGATACAGACAGGAAGTATTGTCCACGGTATGAGATGAATTGATATAAACAGAGCTGCATAAACAAATGCCATCAGCCGTCACACCGGCTCGTACGTATACACTATTTAAATCAGAGCAAGCAACAACACATTCTGCACCAGAAAGATTTGGCGCTTGCATGTAGTTACCGGCAGAAACTCGGAAATAAGGATGATTCCAATCCTCTTTGACACAACCAATCGACCAATCTAACGTGCAAGAAAAAATAGAGTATAATCGATAAAATTATTCTATTATGCCACAATAGTTTTATATTCAAAATGCAGAAAATACGTTAGTGTCTCTGTGTTGTAACAGAAACACGAGCGACAATTTCAACCGGAAAAATGCCAAGTAGACACACCGTAGCCTTGATTATTTCCAGGCATTTTTCCGTTTGAAATGGCGTCATGAATGTTTCTGTAACAGCATACAGAAATGAAAGTTATTTTCTATTTGTTTTATAAAATAACCAAGGTTTTTTTTTTTTCGAATTTTCATGGCATCATCGAAGTCTCTTTTCTCTAACACGAAATGAAAATGAGGTCAGCCGTGTGTCTGTACTCTAAGAAAAAAATGAGGTTTATCCAGAGCGTGCGCAGGATGTCCTATATTTTATTAAATGCATCAACTTCATGTAAGAAACACAAGCCAAGGCTCTTGGAAAATTTTCAAACACGCGGACGCAAATTTAACCTGTCGACAAAGACATTTTATACCTGGAGAAAACGGGAAAAAAGACATTGTACTAAAAAACTTAAGTTCAATCACAAGGTGAAGGAGAGAACAAAAAACTAAAATGGCTGATATTGAACAAATGAGGTCGTGGTAAAATTCGAAGAAAAAAAATCACCAGATAGAAAAATATGCTGAATTAAGGGGATTTAGATTACAATCGAAAACGTATCCAGTCGGGTTAATTACACACAGTGTTCTACCTCAAACGAATTTGTTTACGCACTTTGACAGCGACTCTATAGAAAGAAATAATCGATTTTCCAAGCTTGCAGTAAAGCATTGTTCAACTGTTTATTCGAGATGTGACGTTGTCGATCGTGAGAATTTCGCTCACGACATTTTATTAAAAGAAATCCAAGAGTAAACAGTTCGTTATTAAAAAGAACAAAGCAAACACGTTTAGCAATATTTGGCTAGTGGAAAACGTTAGGAAGAAAATAAGCCTGAACAAACAACTTTTCATTTCCTGATTGACTCTGACCAGGGACGCGGGAATGAAGCGAAGTTTCGGCACTCGTTTGAAGCACCAAGTCTTAAATATTTTTTCTGAGCTTTCCACATTCAAACGGTTACAAGCGTTTACTACTACTTAGTGGTGAAGCTGTGTTATTTCCACAAAGGGTTAAGGAGTAAATTAGGTTCAAATTTGTCGAAATTTTATGTTAAATAAGATCACGTCTTCATACTGCGTTTCGGTAATGATTTCCTTTACGTTTCTACATGAATCAGTAATGAGCTTGAGGTTGCTTATTCTATGGCAACCATACAATTGTTCGGCGAAGGATCAGTTCTACAAACACCAATTAGAATTTAAAAAAATGGCATATCATGGCAAATCTTATCTTTATCCGCAAGCCGAATATCAACTGAAATTATACATTCGAGCTTCGGTCTAAGAATTCAGGCCTCAGCAACACAGATAGTCATGAATGGCTTTACAATCTGTATCAGTAAAATTGGATTCAAACAAGCAGAAGTTGAATTTAGTATCGGGCCAACTCCAGCCATTTAATGTTTGAAAAAGCTCACAGTTTGAAAACGGAACGGCAAAAAATCAAGCTACGAGCTTGTCACTCATTGTTTCAAGAAGAGTGCGAGGTTTTGAACTAGATAGTATCTGTAGGAGTCCTCCTGAAGGTTTGACGAAATAAGATAATAAATAAGAAGAGAGGTAGATTATATCCCCGTGGACCTATTAATTAGATAAAACACGGACAGTTTTGAAAGAATATAAAAACGCAAAGAGTCCTTCAACTGAGGCATTCTGAAATGCACATAGAATAAGCACCCACATCCATCGCTGGCACAAAATTTAGCTTCGAGTAAAAAAAAAAATAGATCTAGTTGCTTCAACTTCAAGCTACATACGAATTCAAAAGACGAATGGCGCTTAAATCTGATATAAACAGATACGCTTCCGTTGATACGGTTACAATGCCATGAAAACCGTCAATTTAGTCAGACTGATTTAACCCTTCGTCGAGTTAGAAAATAGCAAAACCAATCTGAAATTTCAAGCCCTATAGAGTACATATCACAATGTCGCCGCAGGTAATAATGTCCAGTTTGATAGCGGCTTTAAGGCAGAGGATGCATCACGCATTCTGTCCTAGATAAGAATTCATGCATTAGTTTCAAATAACAGTGCAAGGTAATATAACGCCAGACCGTGATACGTTCAGGCATTACTAAGACTATGACTATACTAGCGCAAAGAGTGGCGTTCGTTCAAGACATTTTGCGCTGTCTCGCGAGTTTGGTTGTTAGATGGCCGCCGTTGTAAATCTTCGCAACGGATGTGAAGTCGTCAATCTACACAAATATATACGAAAGACAACAACGTGTTTTAAAAAGTCGAGAAATTAATACCTGGTTCGCCTTAAAGAAGACCGAGACACTTCATGGAAGATCAATGAATGCAAATTACAAGCAGATTTAGGTAAAAGAAAACAGGGATATAAGGTTTGAAATGCAGGGGGAAAAGTCTGACGTTTCGAGCGAAAGCAGTCTCGAACTAGTTCCTTGAACGGTTTTGCACGAAACTACAGTTTCCCTTCTCTGTACCTAGTAGCCGTGTACAAAGTTTTTTTCTTTTGTCCTTTGGTTGTTTGATCAGTAAGAAACTTTTCCGCCACTGCAACTGAAATTCAGCCATTTTCCGAACTCACAGCCATTTTATGTAACTGCACATCATTTACACATGTCAGAATAATGGAAAGGTGAAATAAACACAAACACACAAAAAAGAGGTAGAGAAACCATACGGAGAGATTTTCTAGGAGCACTTTATTTAACCTCAACGAAATACAACCAAATTTCAATTTACACTTAGACTAATCAACTTATAGGTTACGCGTTGCGTCCTATAAAATGTTTTAACATATAGCACACAGCATTACGTGAAATGCTGTATGGAATACAAACAGCAAAATATTTCAAGACGGCGAAATTCAGAAATCATGAAAAAAAAACAAACAGTGAAGCTATAGGTTAGTGAATGCTTATCCCCTAAACGCATCCTAACCTTTGTTTTTTTGGAGTGTTTACCCTAACTCTAATCCTGAAGTTGCCTGTTCCCTTCACATATCATCTTTGTCTATGTTACATAATTGTAGCCGCAACATGGCACGTCCAATGTTGGCTGGTGTGTTAATAATACTTAAAGTTCTAGAACGGCAGCAGACCTTTGGTGTTTAGGGATGGAATAACGACAACTTTCGTGAACTGAGTCTACTTTGTTTTGGGCACAATTCTTACCTGACGAAAACATGGTCCGAATATACAAGCTTTGGGGAAGATTACCTAGAATTCGAAACGGTTTGAATTCTAACGACTCTTATCTATTCCCGGCAAGTACTCGAAATTTGTATGCCCAACGGTATAAGATATTAAGAAGGCAAGTAAACGTTTCAGGGTGAACCATATACATAAACATAAATATATATATATATATATATAGATATAAAAACTCGAATAGAATAGATACCTTGGTCATTTGCTAAACTACGTGGAAGAGACCAAACGGTTACCTACATAGGTAAAAGGACAAAAACAAAAATGAAATGAAACGTATGAATATGACTTTCATATGGAACAGTTTGTTTTTCTCTTCAAAAACAAAGGTTCGTTAACGAAGAGGTGATGTAAAAGTTGTCTTAACTATGTCGTCTTAGTAACTGGCCAGTAACTCAACAAGCAAGTCAGCCAATTCGTTGGGAGCTTAGACGAGACAGTGCTTCAAAAGAAAGTACCGGATACAATCACGGTGAGATTAACAGCAATAAATCTTACCGAAACCAGAAGATGAGTTAGCCAAATTACTGCAGTTTTCTCCATATTCAGCTCGTAGAGCTCAAAGTACCTTTAATTTGTCCCAGTATTCACCCACTCAAGCACTCGTTTTTCACAGACGATACAATGAGCGAATCTCACGAACGAAACCAGTGGTAAACGAAATTTACTTTGAATGTCTTTAAGAGTAAAAATACAAGGTGAACTACTTCACTCGAGAAGGCTGGCTGAACGTGAACACTAATTGTCTGTCGACAACGATATTAATATTGCTCATAAACCATTCCCAAATCATTAATATGCGCGAGGCACTCAACAGCAAACGATTTGACTTGCTGACGTCTTGCTTTCGGTGAAAAAAATGGACGCGAGATATATTAATAATGAAAGGGCAGCTGGTTAACCCGCATTTTTATCAAAGACAACTTGGGGCAACGATATCTCAAAAGCAACAATTTGCAAAAAAACACTCAAAAATTAAACAAGGATTGATTGAAGCTTGAAGGAGAAGAGGGACAAGTCCACCGTCGCCGAAAACTCCAAATCAAGTTTCCCAAGCCATGTTGTGATGTTAAACTACGCTTGACGTTTGTGAATAATGCTTCTTTTGTGTTATGAATAGAAGACAATATCTTATGTATGACATAAAATGGTTTTCTGGTCAAAGCATGACTCACTTTTTGTTTTATCTCGTCTTTATCAGGAAGTAACTTTGATGAGCGAAGTTATTAGGCGGTAAGTTAGCATAGCTCCCCGTAAAGATAAACTTCAGTTGACATTTAATAACGCAGCTCTCTAGATCAGCAGGTGCTGCTCGTCCATTTTTTTTTTTTTTCACAGAATGGAACTTGATTTGCCTTCAACAAACATTAGTAATGTTAACAAAAGACATTGTGCAAACCAATCACCTTTTGATGAGAAAAAAACCGTTGCCATGATGTCTCGGCAAAAACAAAAATATCCTTTTCGAAAACACCTCCGTTGCCGTTTTCATAATTCGTCTTGACAATAATGATCACATTTCGTCTGTAATTTCTCGGCTCCATAAGGAGTGAAACTGTCATGCAGTGTAAATAAGAAAGAACTTAAAGAAAGCCAACAAACCACCTGATTTCCTCCGACGGAGGAGGAAAACCAGCACTTGCACAGAAGATCGGTTTGCTTCCAAACAAACATTACACAATTTTTCCTCCCCATGGGATCCAAGATAACAATAGAAGTGCGATTACCAAATGATGAACGAACGATGGTGAAACTCGAATCATCATAAAATGCTTTTGAAGCCGATACGAGGATCGAACCCGTAAGCTTGTGAGGTGTGGTGAGACGCTCCAACCACTGAGTTAAGAGATTTCTGTATTTACAACGGCAGCAATGCCAAGTAAGTGGAGGGTATATTTAACGAACAATCGACTTTTCCACTAGACCAGTGGAGGGTATATTTTCACTCGACCGCATCAAATGGAAGTTAATATTTGATGAAGGAATTTTTTTTTGCAATGTCATAATCTTACGTTTGACAACCCAAAGTGACCATTAGTGAAAAATGCAACTTTATGGTCTCCCGCAGGGAATCGAACCCACGACCCAGCGAACCTAATGCGGTGGTCGGTCAGCTGAGCTACGGTGACCGCCGTCGAGAGCATGGCCACGAGCTCTGTAGTTTATAATGTCGGTAACACCGGTAGGTCACTAAGGTGAAGGGTACATTCAACAAATATTTGGCGTTTACACTCGTTCACGTGAAATGGGAGTTAATATTTGATGTAGGAAATGGAAGTTAATATTTGATGAAGGAATTTTAAACTGTCATAATCTTATGTGTTACTACCGAACTGAGACCAGTTGTGAAATTTTAACACCAGGGCTTCCAGCTGAGAATCAAATTAGTGACCCTGCGAATCTATAGTGCGGTGGCCCTCCAACCGAGGTGCGAAGGCCATTACCGGGTTCGATTCCCAGCCGACAGCCCAAAACCTTTGTTTTTCGCTAAGTGTTCCCGTTGGATCTTAAAATGTAAGATCTTGACACTCGAAAAATTCGTCCATCAAATATTAACGTTCATTTCATGTGATCGAGTGACTGTATGGGTTACCGAATTGTCTTATCTCTAAATTGCAACGTGCGCAAAACACAGCTGCCAGACTGATTTTTAAAGCACCTAGATATTGCCACATCACGCCCCTTTTAACTGAACTCCATTGGCTGAATATTAGATATAGAATCGACTTTAAAATAATCTTAATTGTACACAAAGCCATTTATGGGGTTGCCCCAGAATACGTACGTGAATTAATATCTCTAAAGCCTGCTTCAAGTTACAGTCTGAGATCTAATAATAAGCGTATGCTTAAACCTCTGACAGTAAGAACACTGCCCACTCTTGGAGATCGAGCCTTTGCTTGTGCGGCTCCACGACAGTGGAATGGATTACCGTTAGAACTTAGGGAAGAACAGAGTATTGAAATTTTTAAACGGAAACTCAAGACGTATCTTTTTAAGAAGGCGTATTGTAACTAGTTGGTGTAAGGATGTTAAATTCTTAAGCCCTTGTATGCTATTTATGATTGATTGTTAAGGTATTTATATTTAAACTAAGTTACGACTTTTTATGTAAATAAGTATTTATTTTTATAGGATTCTTGTTAAGTGTAGTATTTTCAATACTAATTGTAAAGCGCATTTGAAAACAGTAATGTTGAATTTGCGCTATATAAATATTATTATTATTATTATCGAGTGCAGATGGCAAATTTCGATGAATATAACCTTCGCTTCATGCGATTACTATCACCGTAAATACAGAACTCTTGGCCAACCTCTCAACAACAAACTTCGCAGCTCAACTGGTGAAAGACTGCACGTGATTCACAGCGTCGTGGGGTCAGTTGCCTTGCGGGAAGCCTAAATATTTGTCTACATGTTGCGATTTTCATCCTGGTATTATGTGGTAAACTCTTGACGGTGTATGGAGCAAGATATCAACTTATGATTAGCTCCAGTTTGTCCTCGACTCTTTCGTCAGTTAAACACATCGTCCAAGATGTCAATCGCAAGGTACAAAATCGTCCGTGTAAACAACCCTTAAAAGATGCATTTTTCGTAACTGGTCCCAGTTGCGGTTAGAATACAAGCTTCTGATATTAACTATCAAATATTAACTATTAAATATTAACCATTGAATATTAACAATTCAATCTTAACTATTAAATATTAATGATTAAATATTAACTATTAAACATTAATTATTAAATATTAACTATCAAACAATTATTAACTATTAATTATTAAGTATTAACTATTAAATATTAATGATTAAACATCAAATATTTATTATTAAACATTAACTATTAAATGTTAACTATTAAATGTTAACTATTTAATGTTAACTATTAAATATTAACTATTAAATAAGTATTTACCAGTTGGAACGGTCCTGGTTCCCTACAGTCACGTCGCAGGAAAAGGACGTGAAGGAGCTATGGCGGAGGTAACTTCATGTTCAATTGCATCATGCAAAGACCGGACTTTCCTGTCCCATCACATTGGTCTCTCTTATTACAGTACACCTGCTCAGAAATGCTTCATAATTACTTGGTTTAATGACTCCCTAATTTCAAAACCAAACTCTAGCTGACAAATTAGCAAGAGAAACTTACTTTTTAAAGGATGAAAAGTTTATATCAGCATTTTCTTTCTTGGTTTTTCTTGGATTTTCTTGCTAAATACCGCTCCTTTGCCGCAGCGATGGATTCCTTTGTATTCCGCTGGACAAGCGAAGCTGCTTGAAAAGCGGGCTCAGCTGTAAAAACAAAAACAATTGTGACTGCCGAGTTTCAAACAGGACAGAAATCTGGAAGATCTAGTGTTCGAAGATCCGACAGTCCGCTTAATCAGATCCAAAACAGGGTTGGCTTTGAAAACCAGCGGATAGTATTTGGTGCATAAGACGAAAGTTATGTCTTAGGCAACAACACATTCTTTGTTTGCATCCAGGAGTATGCGACAGAGTGTGTTTACGGTGCGATATGAAATTGGACATTGCTCGTTTCATTGGTAATTCACAAAAATACCTCACCTTGCCATCAATTGAACGAGTGCACTGAGCACAATGTTAATTTGTATAATCCCAAATATTCCATTTACTTACGGTTTCCGCCAGAGGAAGATGAAGGGATTCACCCCTTCAGAAATTTTAATAGGATAATAAAAGAATTAAGTTCAACCGTTAGCCCAAATAGTCAAATTTTCTTTAGACGAATCAAATTGAGTTGAGGTTAATCGTAATAAAAAGATCAGAGCCTAGCTCAGAATTCTAAAGTGTATCGCCATAATGAAATAAACAAGTCAAAAAGTTTTAAAACATATTTACTGACGTTTCGTTGCGGCGTGCAACATCTTCAGAGTGTAGGTTTACAGGGATGAGAAAAAACTATATATATGAATCTATAATTACATATTGGAATAATTAGACGGCTAACCAATAGAAAACTGAGTTGAGGTTCGAAATTGGTTGACAGGTTGTAGTATAATTCAGATTAGGGAAACTAGTACCGTCCATCACGAGAAGAGCGTTGATATATAATTTCCCAAATAAGAAAAGTTCGTTATCGAAAAAACTAATTAAAATTAAAAAGATGAGTTAGCAAAAGCACCAGTGACATCTGGGAATTTAGACATATCCGAGACTCTGGTAAACGCACTGTGCACGTCCATACTTCAAACTAAGCGACAATTACAAATTTCAAAACATCACCAACGACCAACCTTCTCGTGGTTTTCTGTTTCCAAGTTGACTTTCGTTGCTTTCACCTCGGCTGACCTGACGTCCAGTCAGATTAACGACATCCGCTTCGTGAACACGAGGGAGCAGGTTTTTAATCCATCCATACTGAATCTGCGGTAACATTCGAGGTATAACCATTAAAAAATGATGAATAATTTTATATATAAAATACATAATTCAATAGGTCACAGGTACACGCGCTAATTCACACGAAACTGCATACACGTGAACTTACATCCATTAACGCGCAAGCATGCACTCAAGCATGCTCGCTAGCACACAAACATCCTAACACGCGCAGCCTCACGCACGCATGCTTGCACGCCAAGATCATAAACGCGCAAGTATGCGGGAGCGCATGTGCACATGTGTGAAAATAACAGACAGTCCCTGATACCGTACAAGCTAACGCGAGTTCATTTCAACGCACATAGGCAAGCACGCACAGCAATCCACGCCTCCAAACTCACCCACGCACGCGCATTGACACGTACTGGACAGATTGTCTTGATGTAAATCTTGGATGTCCAAATCACTTCATAAAACAAGATCCAATCCAGATCTGACTCGCGACCAAATAACTATAATAAATATTTAAAAACGATCCAATCATCAGATTACAACTTAAAAACAATAATATCAATAAACCAATAAACGAGGAATTGAACTAATGTGTCACATATTAAATTGTTTGTTAACTTCGTGGCAAGCAGTTGAACTTGGAGAGTAAATGTTAAGCGCAGCATGCGATACAAATTAAGGGAACGGTGGCATAAAATTATAAAAGTTTAATAAAGTTCCAGCGCTTGGTTGCTTTGCGTAGTATCACCTGAGAATGAACGACAACAAACTGCTATTAGCAACGCGAAATGAATACGATGGATTGTATTTACTAATTGCTGGTTATTAGGATTTGCCAGGAAGTCGGAGAGTTTCGTAAAAAACAAGCGAAGAAATTTAAGAGCTTCTGGAGTTAAAATGAGGAGATTACGTTGTTGCGGGAAGTAACGAAGCATTGCACATTTATAAAAACATTACTATAGTTTTGCGCCATCGTTTTAACCTTGACTTTGTGTCGCATGCTGGGCTTCAAGATTTATTCTGCGTTCACGATTCCCGCCTGGTCCGCCCGTCAGCCATTATCGGAATTCCATTTTTGTCATAGAATTCTAGATCCATTCCAAACTTTCTCCAGTCTCCGAGAACAAACACTCTGCAACTAATCGTTAAAATTATAATTACGTCGCACTATTTTCTTTATGGGAGTAATTATACTCACCACAGACGAAGGGTGAATAAACACCGTGGTGCCATGACCATTCATCGTTCTAAAACTACCAATACCCCTGCGGAACGAAATATAGAAACAGATCAAAGTTTGTCGCCATAGAGGGTAATATAACAACATGAAGTTCATATAAGTGAAAGCTAAAATGGAATAATTAAGTCCCAAACTATAATATAATATTATGTAATTATATCAATTGTTGATATAATATAACTGTTAATATAATATAACTGTTAATGTAATCTTATAAAACTATATAACTGTTTTATATTTATAGATTATATATTGACTGAACATATTTATGCTCCCACATTTCGATGTTGTTGAGCACTCTATGGATATACAATGATAACCAATAGCGTTAAGCAATGCCCACTGCTCAAGTAGCGGTTTGAACACTCTGTTCCCTTATCAATCCAGGTTCGTTCCAAACTGCACTGATGAGCTGTGGTGCAGCAAAATGTACATCTGCAGATTGAACACGTGTATGTATATATATATATATATATATATATATATATTATCTATTTTACAGTAAAATACTGTCGCTACTCAGAGTTTCACGCGGTACGCGATCATGTACGCGGTACGATGATCGCGTACCGCGTAAAACTCGGAGTAGCGACAGCATTTTACTGTAAAATAAATAATATATTACGCTCTACGTATGGTATTGAGCGCTCTTAAACCTTACGCCTTCTGTGTGACATTTGTGTTGCATACTCTTCTTGGTATATATATATATATATATATATATATATATATATATATATATAACTTTAATAAAGTTAGAAGGGCACAATAAAGTTAGAAGCACTCTCAAACCAATCGTCAACCGTGTTTCTTGTATGATACACCTTTGCTGTTGCTTTATAAATAAATATAATATATGTGTAATATTTAAAAACCAAGCAGGAGTGCTTTATCAGGATTTAAAACACAAGGCAGTATCCGAGTGTTTTAGACCCAATAAAGCACAAACTGTGAGTTTTTTAAATGTCTTATGAAATTCACCTCTTAATATGCTAATTCATGAAGAAAGTTTGGAAATTTATCTTTCGTAAGCCAAAAAAATTGAACTTCTTCTTCACACATAAAGGCACATGTATCTTTATCGCATATATAGATCCAACACGCTTATGATTTTCTTTTGTCTTTTCCTCGTGAATTTTTAATGAATTTTATAAATATATATATACCACAGGTGATTGGAAGAATTGGACAGAGAGTTCAATACTGGTTGGTAGCAAGTAATAAATAGATACTCTGCCCATGAGGAGATCTCTTTATATAAGGCTAATGGTTTCTTGAGGTTTCCTCACCACCAATATTAGTTGTACAATAACTTATGTGTAATTTATTTTTCTTGTATTTAAATAGTTTATTTCACTATATCATATTCCATGTAGCAAACAATAAACAATTATTAGATGAGGCTGAGCATGATTATCAAGAATTATCCAGACCAAGGTCAATGTTATCTGCTCTGACACCTCTACCTTTTTGGAAATCTCTGACCAAAGATCTGGTTGTCACAAATCTACTCAAGAAGCATTTAATTTCAAACACCACTCACTTTCTTGCTGTGTTGTGAAAAAATCCCTGGCATAAAGCCATAAGAATAGTTTCCTTGTTGTGGCTGCTGTTGTTGTCTCTGTGTCTCTGAGGGATTTTCTGAAGGAAAGTATGATAAACCTTCAGCCAAAAAACAAGAAACTGGCAAAATATTCAAATTACACTTGAATTTTATTTTTTGATGTTATAATTCAGGATTAGAGTGAAAAGCTATGTGAAAGATGATTATTCATTTAAAAATGAAACAGCTGTAAGTTCTTGATTTGCCCCATGAAGTTTCTACTAATCTAGAATGTAATTAACCTGTTAAGGGTCAGCATCCTGTACACAGGACATCAAGAACAAAAGAACAAGTGAAAGAACAAAGCAAAAACAATCAAAGAACAACAAACAAAAGAAATTGAATCTAACCTTTAAAAGGTTAAACACCTTTTTGAACAACTGGTCTAGCTGACATGACAAAGAGATTCCCCAATTAAAAGAAATAGGTCTGGGAACATACCTGTCTGTGAATTATACTCTCTAACTGTTGGAAAATGTTCCTAGCAGTCTTCAGAGCCCTCCAGTGAAGAAAATTTTCGAGACACCATCTGCTAGGTTCTTCACTGCAAAAGAAGTTCATAACGTTTGATATCAATTTGTTTATTCATATAGTCAGTCATTCCTTTGATTAGTCATTTATTTAATTACGGATATTTAATTTCTCATCAAAGCATTTATTTATTTAATGAATCTCTTCATTTATACATCTCCTTTTCATTTCCTCCATTTTCTTTCCTTTCCTTTCTTCACTTTAAATATAAGATAAGTTAAAGAGTGACATACCTCTTAAAACACTCTTGAAATATATACAACAACATCAAGAAGTCATTATCACCACCAGCCAATGACCCTAACTTAGACCAACACTTTGAGGCTTTTGAAAGCTGTGTGCAACTTCCAGGTTGAGCAAAAACGTTTTCCACAGAAAGCATTGCAGCTATAGGTAACATTAGTTCATCACAGCCAAACTGCAATGATGCCAAAACAGCTTTAGACAAGCAAGGTGACAATGGTAGCTGAACCATTGATCGACCAAGCTCAGTGATCACACCATTTCTAAAATAAAAAAAGGTGACAATTGACCAGTTTTTTCAATCATGAGATACTTGCAGTTACTTGCCAACCCCTCATTGATATGACAAACTTTTTTTTGTAAAGAAATTCTGAATTTTATTATGAAAATTTGTGCAGTATGTGATCTGGAAATGTAGTCTTTGTAGAGTTTTCACAACAATTTTTAACAGAGATGGCACCAGAAGGGGGGCAGAAAGGCCTTCAGCTCCCCTTTCAAAGAATCTTAGTCCCCCTCTTGGAGAAAAATTAACCATTTTATCAGGGAATTTTCACTGATGATAACACATTTATGTATTATACAAACTATGAATATTATTGTTGCTTTAGCCCAGAAAGACAAAAGATTCTTCTCTTCATGTCAAACCTAAAAGTAAACTGTTTCTGGTCAGTTGTTGCAATTATTCTTGCAAAAAATAACATGTTTTTGACCTTCAAATGAGGAAGTTATAAAGGGGGCATGGTTCTGGACCCTCTGGTTTAGCCCCCTGTCAGGGACATTGGCCCCTGAGTTGGGAAATCCTGGCACAACCACAGTTTTTTTAAGTGAAGGATAATCAGAGAATCTCAGGCAATATTTAAGCAGCAATCAACATTTTCATTTTCAAATTCCAGTTAGAACCTGATGGACATGATACATGTAAAACAGCTCCTGTCAGTTAACATTGTCAAAGGAACGAAGGTTTTTAAAATAGTTTTATTCAAATTCAATTTACAAACCTATCTAAAGCTTCCAAGATGTACAACTGCTTTAATGCTTCTATGACCATTCTCTCTTCTGGTGGATCAATATATTCAAACCTAAGAAGAATATCAACATTTTCTTACTTTTAAAATTAATCAATGTGGTGTCATGCATGATTTAACTTGGTTTTATGAGGTGAAATATGATTTAACTCTTTTACTTCAGGGAAAACTAGTTTTCATCATTTGGTTGTTACTTGATCATTAGTCACAGTATTTGTTAATTTGACCACTTTTTCTTACATACCAACCAATAAACCACTGGAAGGTCTGTTGAGACCTTAAGTAAACTTACTATGCCTATTACTACATATTACAACTATGCCTGATTAACACTGTAATAATAATGATAATGATAATAATAAATAACAATATCAACAACAACAACCAACACCAAGGAACTGCATCTTCTTCACCATGGCTTAACCCTTTCTTGGTGCTAGACATATTCATTTGGACAGCAAAATCACCTCCCTCCCTCCCTTTCTTCCTTCCTAAACAAACAATCAACAAAAATTTACTTACCTCAAAACATCATCTATCCCCATAGTTTTTAAATGTAAAACAACTTTAGTTAAGTTTGTTCGTTGGATTTCTGGAGCTGTTTCTTCCTCCATCATGTTGTCAAACACCTCCCTACGAGACATAAATCTCGAGCCAATTAGGAGCAAGGGTACACTTCCAAATCTCATAATTCTGGTTAATGCAAGATGGTTTTATTCCGCAGTGTGTGGACCTGTCCTTTAATGGGTTAATACATAATAAAGCTGTAATTTTATAGGCAGTTTTAGTTTGTTATTTTTGTGTGTTTCCTAAATTTGACTCATTTGCAGGCTAAAAATATAGATGCAAGTTGGAATGATCATTGTCACAGTGCCACATTTATATTGGTCTTAGACTTTCATTCATGATTGTTTCATTTGTTTATACTTGTACCACCACTGTGAAAAACAATAAAAACACCTTTGTTCATTGTTAATATAATATTTCAAGTCTATTTTAAGAAACTCAGCTGTTTTAAGTGAAAAACACAGCCAGGTACAAGTAATTGGAGAACTGAAATTGGAGAACTGAAATTGAAGCCCTGTTATGCAATATGAGGAGCATCTTTTCTTGTCAGTGACATTACAGAAAGTGCAGTACTTTTTCCTCCCAATTTTCTGTCCCACAAGCCTCAGCTGACCTCAAATCTCAAAAGCTCTAATACCAAATAGCTCCCAGCAGTTCTTTCATTGTTGTTAATTTTGTGTATGAACAAGTCTGAGCAGCCATGAAATATGATCCTGTTTAACAATGGATAGATCTAAGTTCACCTAAGATGTGTTGAATGTAGTAACGATGTATATATAACCAACGGTATCATGTTTCACTTGTGAAATGGGAGTATCCATGACCCATGTCCCTATACTGGGTAAGTTCTATTAACACACATTTCAGTTTGTTATGCTACTAATGCAGTTACACCAGATCTGCTGCAAATATAAATACTCAAAAAGTGTTTACATACCTTGAATACAGTCGGTAACATATTCCATCTGTAGTTCTTCCTGCTCTGCCTGCTCTTTGTAAAGCTTCAGACCTTTTTAAATAAGTTAGAACATTCAATAAATAATACTATCATTACCATACTGACTTTTTTAATGTCCTTAAGTGGATAATTTATACAAAATGTGCATCTTATTCTAATAAGATGATGTGCATCATCTTATTAGAAGATGTGCATCATAACAAAATGTGCATCTTATTCGAACAAAGATTTTCTCATACATGCAAATGTTGAAAGGGCAAAACTTTTTAATTACCATATTTCACAGGGCATAAGCCAATAGTTTAGGGCACTAAATCAATGTATAAAAACATGCCTCAACTTATACAAAGGGTCACAAATTTATATATACATTAAAAATACTGGGCAATAGTCTTCTTACATTAGCAAGGAAGTACAAAACCAATATTAGTAACAAAACCAATCAATATTTAAGCCTGGTGAACTTTGGAATTCTATTCTGGCTAATGCCACATGATTTATTTAGCAAAGCAGGACACCAGCCATTGATAGGTTAAAAAATGCAAAGAGCTAAGATGTGTCAACTGGCAATGACATAAACCTTTTTATGCCATATTCTTATGGAAGACTATCCCTCAATCTAACATTTGTTTAGAGTTTTTTAACCTTGAAACATATACTTCAGTTATATCCAAGTAATGTGATCTCACCTTGATATAAGCACAATGTTAAGAGAATCCAAGCCTGTTCTTGGATTAAATGAGAGTTGTTTGATAAAACCACAGTCAATTACATATCTGAAATTGAGATTTGATAATAATTATGATCTCAAACATATTTCAGGAAGAAATGTTTGAAACTAGTAAACCATGGCTACTTAATTACTATAAGCCATACCTTATTCCTTCCACAGTGAGTGATGTTGTAGCAATATTTGTGGCCACAATTACTTTGCGCACTCCATTCTCTACTTCTTCAAATACTCTTCTTTGATATTCTAGGAGGACATAACATGTCAAATATAAATTAATACAAGAATTTCAGAGGCAGATGCTAACACCCTCATACAATGACTATAGGTCTGAGCAATTGACACTCTAGAAACTAAATTTGAGTTTCTGAAAAGTCAGTTTGCACATCTGTGGGGCTTTTTCTGCCTTGGCCCATTTAAACAGGAATTATACAGCAAAAAATCAGACTTCATAGCCTAATGGTGTTTGTCACAACATTCATCCCTAGTCTATAATATTAACAGCTTGTTTGCAGCTTAATTCAGTTTGTTTTGAAAACTCTAAAGTAACAGGTTATTTTCAAATTGATAAAGGTCATAACAATATATATAACTGTTATCAGCAGCCCTGTGGAATTACTGTTTCAACAAGATGACTGGAAATATTCATTGTCATTCATTCCATAATTCTCTCCCCAGACATCTTCATAACAACATGCTTAGGCTTGACAAGTAGTCATTTTCACCCTCATAATTTAAATAGTAAACCACCAGTTGGTAACATTAAGTATTACCTGTGGGCATTGAACCATATAGTGGAAGAACCAGCATAGCATTTACCAGATGACTTGAGACATCATATCTGTAGTCCAGACACTCGGCCTTCTCAAACAGTTTGTTGCAGGCAGATTCTATCTCCTCCTGGCCAGTTAGAAAGATGAGAATGTGCCCTGGAGGGGATTCCGTGTGAATTTTCATTGCTTTGGAAACAGCCTAAAATTTAAATGACACAAAACAAAGTTGACATTCATAGCTATGACATTTAGTTCTTTGACAATCATGCTTTAAATTGACTTACTTTTGTTAAATAATCTGGATTCTGCACATTTTCCTTGCTAATATAATTGCAATAAATTTTTCTGACAGAAAAGCAACGACCAGGGATTTCAAACACAGGACAGTCTCCAAAAAATTCTGAGAATTTTTTGTGGTCTAATGATGCAGACATGATAATGATTTTCAAAGGTTGTTCTTGGAATGCACAAGCCAATGGTTGGGATAGACAAAGTCTCTTCAGCAAGCCAAGCAAGATATCCTAGAACAAGAATAGAACAGGGCAAAAAAAATGTTACTTTATAACTCTTGCTAATTTTCTGCCATTTAAAAGTATAATGGAACTAGAAGGCCAAGCAACATTATCATCTTAGCAGAACAAATTATTAGTACATCCAATTCCATCAGTATATCTTGTTGGTATAAAGTCTGCGTAGGTGTCAAGATGGGGTCTATCAAGTTTTGGTAAGTTGCTAGCAATTAATCTGATCTGTTATATGGTTTTAATTCTAATTTGGTTGACTTTATTACAGTCAATGTTATATATAACTCTTTAATGCTCAGGGCTCATTCCTGTAATGAGTAAAATCACCTGGTACTAGCCTGAATAAAATGTTAAAGTGCTTCCTTGCCCCTTAATGGGTTAAGGACGTAGTGTTTAACCTTTAAATGCCCTTGGTTTATCCCTGTGATGAAAGTGTATCCTTGCCCTAATACCTTTAATGGGTTAAAACCAGAAGGGTAACTGGTCTGCCAAAACATAAGAAGATACTGATGTTTCAAAACAGGAACATCACTTTTCTTGAAGGGCTTTCATTGGAAATGCCAGAATCTTCTCTCTTATGTTTTGGCAGTTCTCTCACCCAAGGCTTTTGAAACACATTGCTCAACACTGCCTCCATAGCACTCTCCTCTTTTATCGATGTTGTGTTTGGTTTGTCTGCAGTGTTTAGGTCTTCATTGACATACAACACTTCAAAACTAGAGTAGAAGAGATTAGGCTATGGTTTGTTCATGATTTGTATATTTGTTATTGACAAGTACATGCATAAGAGAGCATTGAGGAACTTAAGTGGAAAGTGCTGTGGTGGAAAGAGTGCATGGAGGCAAAAGGGTTGAAGATAAACATTGGTAAAACGAAGGTGATGGTGTCAGGGAAGATTTGTGGTGATGTTGAAAGACTGGGGAAGTGGCCATGTACTGTATGTGGAAAGGGAGTTGGGAGCAATTCTATTAGATGTACAGGATGCAGTGGATGGGTACACAAGCAATGCACAGGTGTGAAGGGCTCTCTGGTTATAGTTGAGGATACGTTTGTGTGCAAGATGTGTGAAAGAGCAGGTGATGAAGAGGATAGGAATGTGGAGGAGAGCTTGGATCTGGGAAATGGGGTTCACTTAGAGAATGTTGGAAAGTTTTGTTACCTGGGTGATATGCTGAATGGGGGTGCAGGAGTGAATTCTGCATCCATGGCAAGGGCACGTTGTGCATGGAGGAAGTTTAAGGAATTATCAGGGATCTTGACAAGGATGGAAGTGTCACTTAAGCTGAAGGGGAAGCTGTATGTGATGTATGTGAGGAGTGCTATGATATACGGAAGTGAAACATGGGCCATGACGGTGGAGCAGAGTGGGAGATTGGAACATACAGAGATGAGGATGGTGAGATGGATGTGTCGTTTATCGCTGAGGGATAGAGTGCTGAGTTGAGGGAAAGAATGGGGATCAAGTCAGTGTCTGATGCCGTGAAATGGAATAGGTTAAGATGGTTGGGACATGTGCTGTGGAAGGATGATGATGATGATTGGGTGAAAAAGATCATGTTGTTCAAGGTGGAAGGTAAGAGAGGATGAGGAAGCCTGAGGATGACATGGAGCCAGGTGGTGGAAAAGGACATGAGAGAGTGCGGGTTGAAAAGGGAAGATGTGAAGGATAGGGAAAGGTGGAGGAGGCTGCTGTGTAGAGCCACTGGCCAACCCCTGCATAAGCAGGGAAAATGGTTATAAAACGAGTGTTGTTGTAGTTTGTTTGTTGACAAATACATGCATAACACATTACAACAAACTTTTAATTGAATGGTTACAAACATCTTTCCAAGTACAGTCTCTCACAACTAATGCTCTTTCTAATTTCTCACAAAAAATATTTCCTGACGATCAATGGAATCTAAACATTGAACTCTCTTACTGTATCCAAACTTCTTTCATGTGCTTCATCCAATATCACAATGCTATAATTCAGTAAGTTTGGGTCATCAATGAACTCTCGCAAGAAGCAACCATCAGTCATGTACTTCACTTTTGTCGTGGAGGAAGTACAATCATCAAATCGAACTTGGTAGCCAACCAAACCTAAAAAGAAGATAAATAATTCCAGCAATAGTATTGTGAAACAGCAGCATGGTAATGCAGTGGTGTTCTAGAGGTTTTACACTATCTAAAAGATAGAAAAAAGCTTCTTGACATTTCAAGTGAAGGCCCTTAGTCTGGACGAAGAGCCTTCGCTCGAAACATCAAGAAGCTTTTTTCCTATCTTTTAGATAGTGTATAACCTCTAGAATGCCGCTGTTTTATTGAAGCTATCTACACTGGACCCCCGTGCCTTAGAAATCCAGCATGGTAATGCCTTTTAGTACAAACTTAGTCAAGTACCATTGCAAATGCTGCATTCTGATTGGCTACACTACTCCCTATCTATTTGTTATTATATAGCAAGTAGCAAAAATGGCTTCCACCTCTTGTTTTTGTGAAGTTTCTGAAGACAAAATAGAATGCTTACTTGAAAGTGCAATCCCAGAGAAGACGAAAAAATGTTCTTTGCAAAGTCTGTTTCTACTAAAACAATTAGATTATGAGCTCAAGATTTCTATGAGGCTTTGCCCTCATCAACTTTCACCTCATAGAAGTCTCAAGCTCATAATCTAATTGTTAAATGGTACACCAAATCCAGTCGCAGCAGATAATTTCATGAAATATAGTGAAAAAACAAATCCTGAAAAACAATGACATCTTGGTAACACAAGATTTGAGTCAATAACAAGATGACAAATGATTGCTGTGATATTTTGACTTTATTGCAAAGTCACTGTCATATTGAAAAGAATTACAAGCAAGCAATGTCATTTATATAGTTACAACAACATCATCAACTCTTCATGCTTGTAATTCATTTTTATTTGGCAATGACTTTGCAATAAAGTCGAAATATCATCACAATCGTTCGTCATCTTGTTACTGACTCCTATCTTAGGTTTTCAAGATGTCATTGTTTTTCGGGATTTGTTTTTACTATAAATCACATGTACCAACAACAATATCAAAGTCTGCCCAGCTATCCTTTACGTATTGATATTTTCGTGGGTAAATGAATAGGATTCAGTAAAGATTTCAATAGAAACACATTTTCATGAGTAAGTTGAGCAGGGGTCAATACTTGAATAACAAAGAGTGACAGATTAGGAATTGTCCTCCCCAATGGGATAGGGGACAATATTTTAACCTATGCATCTTTGACAACTAATAAACTCCACCGGCATCCATCCTGACGGTTAAGCTCTCTTTACCTCCCAAATTACATTTCATTTCCTCACTAACTCGTCTTGCTACCGAGATAGCACCAAGTCTTCTAGGTTGAGTCACTGCAATTTTTCCATGCTTTCCCAAACCAGCTTCATGTAAAAATTGTGGTATCTGGGTAGTCTTTCCGCTTCCAGTTTCTCCCACAATAACTAACTGGTTATTCGTTTCCACGGCACGAATAATAGAACGTTTATACTCAGTAACTGGTAAAACAGACCTATCCGCCATGTTTGATTGATAGATGCCGCTGAACTGAAGTGCTGCGCCTGTCATCTTCTGCATCGTAAAAGCATCGTAATGGCTTTTTCCGTCTCGCTGTTCCGACAACTTCCATTTTTGGACAATATCGTTCATGTTGATTTCAATGCTATCCGCTCAGATGCAAAACAAATGAGCTTATGAAAGTTTTAGGCTTGGAGTCAGTCAGATAAGAAATGAGAATCTTAAACATCTAGACAATGTTTGTCATAAAAAAGAAACAATTCTGAACAGCTGTGGGAACCCTAGTGTCTAGGGCCCAAAAAATTGGAATATTTGTTGTGTAAGGTTGCTGGTTTGTGTAAAATACGTGTTATCACTCACGATTGAATGCTCTGGTGTCTGGTCGTTTTAAAGACGAAAATCTCTATTTCCGATTTTAGCCATCTGCCGCTCTGCGCTGTGATACACAATGGAGCTCAGAGTTGGCAATAAGTATCGACTGGGAAGGAAGATTGGTAGTGGTTCATTTGGGGATATATACCTTGGTAAGTTACTGTAAACGTTAAATTCAGTGTATTGCTTTCCCAGTTAAGCGTTGTCAAGTGCAGGTTGTCACTCCTATAAACAAAATATAATCTTTCTAGACTTCGTCTTTTTCGGAGAATGAAGTTGAGCGAACCTCGGTTTTAACGATATACATTCTAGTGAAAGTAAAACGATGAGAATTATTAATTCGTTGCATTTATTTTCTGCCAAAACAATCGTTGTACAGGAACGAGCATCGCGACAGCCGAAGAAGTCGCCATCAAGTTAGAATGTGTCAAAACCAAGCATCCTCAACTTCACATCGAAGCGAAATTTTACAAAATGATGCAAGGTGGAGGTAAGACTGTGTATGCCTTGTTGTTACCTGAAATGTTTTTTGTTTTGTTTTATTCATGAAACTTTCACCTGGCTTTGTTTTGAAGCCTGATGAGGATTATTCTGTTCATATTTGAAATTGATAACAATTTTCATTCGGTCAGCCTGGAAGACGTCAGTTGATTTCCTCATCCTTGATTGATTTCTACATGTTGTTTTGCCGTAGTCTTCATCATGAACGGTCATCAGGGCAAAGAAATTTGTGTCACTTGTATTTTGTGTTGTTTGGAAATATAACGATACTTCCTCGTCTACTGCTATGTCGATTTGTAACAGATTCCTTTGCTGCTGATATTTCATACTTATTTTTGGTTGAAAGTGGGTCGATCACTTGTTATATTCTAAGTTGATGCAGCTTTTATTTCCACCATGCTGGTAAATATTCGTGGTTTTAAATTTAACTGTATTCAGTTTGTGAAATGACCGTAACGACCCAACATGGTGTTGCCTAAGATGGTCACCTTGTAGGGAATCCGTTCCCAGTCGTGACACTCACCGTACTTTTCAATTAAGTATTTCGGCAGTTCGCTGGCATTTTTTGTTTTCCTGAAGGCCTGGGGACTTTTAACCTACAACTCCCTTAAAGGTAATAACAGACGGATTTTAATCTGATAACGTGGCCATCGATCCATTCATAACATCAGTTCGGTTTCGAACATATCAGGAAATCATTGCGTCATCGAGTGTCATTAATTAGATGTGTTTCTACTTAACCACACAAAACAAAGATCTCACTGACATTGAAAAGCCAAGACATTTACAGACTAATTTTATAACTATAGGTTCACTGAGAGCAGATGTTGCGTGTCACAGGTTATAGGATGAAGGGAATGAGATATAAAGTATACTCATTAAATTGCTATAATGTTCTGACTTGCTGATGAGAGAAAGTAGCTGGGAGACCTCCACCAACAAAGTCAAGGTGAAATTAAATGAATGAAAGTTCTTTGCATTACCAGTTACATTTTTTCAGACTGCATGCTTTCATTAAAATTATTTCCAGGAGTTACATATTGATACACATCACACCTTGTCACACATATTTTGCCTTTTGTAATGCAACCATTTATGTATCAGTAACTCATTATTGTCCTGGGGTTTCATGTTGGCAAGCAAAATCATTTGGCATTTGCTGGAAGGAAATAACCCAATGACCTGCTTAGAGAAAAAGAAGCTAAAGCTGTGTTTATCCAACAAAAAGTAAACTCAGATTCACTCAAGTAAATTGTAACCTGAGCTAGATTTGCAAAACCTTTCCTGCAGGTCAGTTAATTTATTCAGCTCAAAACTGAGCCTATCATAATCACCTTCCAATAATCCGACCCACACTGGTGCTGACTTTTTTTAAAATCTGGTTGATAATGTTATTATAGCTATGTTATAGGAAGAGTATGTTGAAGAAGAGAGGTTTAGAGTCCATGCTTGCTGACATCACTTGCAGTGCTACCCCACCATCTATACTCTCAAGGGAGATGAAAATGGATGTTAAAAGTGGCAAGGATAGCACCAATTTTCATATTTTAAAATAATCTACTACTAACTAATGAGAAAAGTCATTAAAATTGAGAAAAAAAATTACATGGACAATTTTAATGAAACTAATCAGTTGGTATTCAAACGTCAAAGTAAACCAACAACAATTAATTGTTCTACATGGAATCCTAATAGCAAAAGAGTATCCCAAAGAGTTCATAATTTGAAGTGATAACAAGTTTTTATTGACAACAAGATTCACCTGACATCAAGTTTTAAGGAAATGGTTTGTATCCTTGTGAACTCATAGAATTACTTTTGAAAGGAAACTTTTATATTTTGTAAGAAGAAATCTCTATGCAAAGTCTACTTTAGTTTCTCCACAAACAGTGGATTTTCAAACCATAAAAATTTTTAAAGCAATTAAGCAAAAAGCACTGATAGTCAAACTGAACTGTCTTGATAAGTCAAGATAGGCTGTGGAAATTTAAAGCATGGGAACTCTTACATTGTTCTTGATGGCAGGTAATTTTAGATAAAGTTTGAGATGGCCAATCCGATAAACAATTACCATAAACATGTTTTGAGATTCAAGATGACTGACTTTAAGATATGACTAAATTACCTTTTATCCACAAATAGCATCTTTCTTGAAGTAAAATACAGGCATCTGAGGAAAGTTCTAAAAACAGTTGTTTAGAGTTTATTTGATGGATAACTCCATGTTTGGCAGAGCAAATGTACCCTGAATACATTTATGATTATGCACTCATCCTCAGGGTGACAAATGTACCTCTCTGGGTAAATTACCCATAGTTTGAATGACTGACCCTAGGTGTGTTGTACAATTAGTGTCTCCAGCTCAGCAGCTACTTTCATGTGCATTTGTTTGTTTATTTACTTATTTGTTCTAGTTGGGATACCGACAATAAAATGGTGTGGAACTGAAGGGGATTATAATGTCCTGGTCATGGAATTGCTTGGTCCAAGCTTAGAAGATCTGTTTAATTTCTGTGAACGAAAGTTTAGCCTGAAAACTGTGCTACTTTTGGCAGACCAATTGGTAAGAGGTGACAATTCAAACTTCACATACGAACATAGTTGATCAGACAATGCATCACCAACAAATTAACCCTTTCTTTATCACAGTTACTTATGCTTGTCAACTAAATCCTTTATGGAAGGATGGACTTTTAACTCCCATGGGCAAACAAAGGGTTAAAGTGTATAAAAGAATTCTGCAATGCTTTGCCCATCCAAGAATTTGAATTTGTGTGTGGGTTAAGTTGGATAATCAGTTAATTGGAAGAGATTGGTTTTAATCAAGAGACTGGTTTTGTCAGTTTCCTCTATGTTGGAAGACTGAAAAAACCAAATCAACTTTCATTGATTTGATTTATATTTTGCATTCAATGTCAATTCAGATTCAAACTGAGTGGTACTCTGTCAGATTATAGGTAGGATCATTCAGAAGTCAGGTTAATGTTTTAGATATTAGGATCAAAGGCACATGCATTTAAGTACATAGAATTTCAAATTTTGATGTACAAATAATGAAGATTAAATAATCTATTTTGAATTCAACAGTATTATTGCTTCATAAAGTAAACACATGAAGTAGATGAACGATCTTCAAGCTCGATACTCAGAAAATGATATCTGAGCCCCAGACGGGGATCGAACCCGCAACCTTCTGATGACCGGTTAGACGCTCTAACCATTCATCAGAAGGTTGCAGGTTCGATCCCCGTCTGGGGCTCAGATATCATTTTCTGAGTATCGAGCTTGAAGATCGTTCATCTACTTCAATATATCCAAGCTCTCATGTTTCCTAAACATCAAACTGCTTCAAAGTAAACACATGTTTGTTAACTTTCTTTTGATCCACAATAAGTAACTATTAATTAATGCAGAAGATTGGTTATGATGGTTTTATTGTGTGTTCTTTGTTTTTGTTTTGTTTTTGTTTTTTCCTAACTGATTAAACAACAGGTGCTCCACTCTGCTGAATAAAATTCTCTTGTTAGCTTGAATAAAATGCTAAAGTGTGCCTTTGCCCCATGATGGATTAAACGTTGAGTTGAATTTATCCTTAGGCTTCCTGTAATTATGTTTGTATTTCATTTAGATAAGTCGGATTGAGTATGTCCACAGTAAAAACTTCATTCATCGTGATGTGAAGCCAGATAATTTTCTGATGGGACTGAGCAAGAAGGGAAATTTGGTGTACATCATTGATTTTGGACTAGCCAAGAAATATCGTGATGCAAGAACTCACCAACACATTCCATACAGAGAAAATAAAAACCTAACTGGAACAGCAAGATATGCCAGCATCAACACTCATTTGGGAATAGGTAGGCAGTATGTCCCCCACACCACTTTCCCATGGCCAAAATTGTTGCTAATGATGAGCCAGGCAGAAGGTGCCATTGTGATATAAATATGATGGCCCAGCAAATAACTTTTAACAAAAATATAATGGAAACATAACACCTTAAGAAAACTTTAACACTCACTGATGTATCATTACCTAAGATGTTACTGGTTGTATAATGAGATGTCAGTGTTAATGTTTTCCTAAAGTGTTATGTCTTCATTATGGTTTTGTTAAAGTTATTCACTAGGCTATCATATTGATATCATGATTCTCCATAGCTAGCAATAATTCCAACCCTTGAGAAAGTTTTGGCACCTGTACATTCAAAATTAATCACGGTAGAGTACTAGAAAGCTGCTGTGCACTGCACATGGCTGAGCAACTCTGTGAAAGACCATTAACTCTGTTTTCCTTATGGCAAATTTTGTCATCCAAATCAACATTTCTTTCATTAGGTAGGGTAGATTTCTCATTACTTCCAGCTAAGAGCCTATGGAATAAGAGAAAAAGCTGCAGAAAAAAGTATTGGTCTAGTGAAAAACAAATTTTAAACCCCTTGTTTCACAGTATACAGTTGGATTCCAAATGAAATCAATGGGCAAATTCTAATTTTCCATTTGATGTGTTTTGAAATAACCCATAAAGGGTATTTTTTACTATGAATGGTAATGTCTCTGTCACTTTTGAACTGCAAAACAATGGCAATTAAACACATGAAGGTTGCAACATGCAGATTTATTTCCTTTTATATTCACAGCGCGATACTTTAGATTTAGAAATCAAAGCTTATATAATTTATTAAAGCATGGCTACATTTTTCATATATATTTGTTGTTGTTGTTGTTCTTAGAGCAAAGCAGGCGAGACGATCTGGAGTCATTGGGCTACGTACTAATGTATTTTAATCTTGGAAGTTTGCCGTGGCAAGGTTTGAAAGCTGCCACAAAGAAACAGAAATACGAACGGATAAGTGAGAAGAAAATGTCTACACCTATCGAGGTGTTATGTAAAGGATTTCCTAGTAAGTTTTTTCAGCAGTTTTGTTTCATCAACTCCTTATCCGTCTAGATAGTTCTGTTATTCTTGTCTAGCTGACACTTCACTTATAACGTAAATGGTTTTAACCCCGGAAGGGGGATAATCGGTACATGTTGGTAATGGTAGGTCGTCCAGACTAGTGTGAGTCTTGAGAAAGACTGTTGGTGACTGACGTTTGGACGGCCTCAGCGGTGGTCATCTTCAGAGCCGAAAATAAGCTTGAAGATGACCACCACTAAGGCCATTGGAACGTCAGTCACCAACAGTCTTTCTCAAGACCACATTAACTAGGACGATCTACCATCAACAACATGTACTAACATTTTACTTACTTAAGGGACTGGAAAGAGTCAAACCTTCTAGATAGCTGAAATGGTAATATTTCAAGTAGATACTTCAGCTAAATCATACATGGTGTTTTTACCATAAAAATGACATCGAAATAGAGATCAAATGATACTATTTCAACTGGTCTTCATGTAGTCACTAACTCATTCCTTGGGCTTTCTGATTGACGTAAATTTTCGTATTGGAGTTTATTTCACATTATTTGGCTGTATCCAGTTTATAGTTAAGTTGTTCGGCTGGCAGTCACTTCTGCTTGGTTGTAATACTTCCTTTGTTTTCTATTCTTTTAAAGTTTTCGGTATTCTTTCTTCTCTATCTTTCGTAACATTTTCAGTCTAGTGTCTTCAAAGCTTGCTTATTTTGTCTCATCTTTCTTGTTGCCTTACTTTCACATACATTAAAGCGCGTCAGGGAAGGTTACAACGTTTGATTTCTAGAATACTGTCTTGCTTATTTTCCTCCCAATCTTTCATTTTCAGCGGAGTTTGCGACCTACGTGAATTACTGTCGCTCTCTGAGGTTTGACGACAAGCCCGATTACGCTTACCTTCGACAACTATTCCGCAATCTTTTCCATCGTCACGGGTATGCATATGACTACATCTTCGACTGGAATCTTCTCAAAATTGTAAGTGTAAGGATTGCAGTGTTCATTTTAGTGAAAATCTTTTCTATTTTTTTTAACGCTGAAAGTCAACATGTTAAAGACAGGACCAAAACGTTGCCTACTTAGCAACCGGGTAGTCTTATTTTGAATTGACGATACTGAGTTTAGCCCTACTAACCGCTGAAGAATGTATAAAATGTTGCAGTGAAAGAGCTAGCTTGTCAAATCAAATCTTTTTGAAAACCTGTCGTCGGTACATTTCAGTTGGACAGAAATCGCTGTTTTGCATGTACAGGATTAAACACGGAGCGACGCTATAAAAGGGTAAGCTCCTCCCACATTTCTGGCTTCGTATGGCGGTTACATGTTTCAAAACGGCGGACACTTTGAGGCGTGACTGAACTGGACAGCGTAGAGCTCCACAAGCGTGTCCTAGAGCCTAAAGCTTACGGAAATACTTTTAAAATGTGTTTTTAAAATACAGCTAAACAATATATAAAGCAATAAATGGCTGAACATGCCACATTTACTGATTTTTCTAGTTGTTATACGTCGTATTATAACCATTCGAGACGTCCTGCGCATCTTCATTCACTTATAGTCATCCTACCCGAGTAGTGTTTGGGCACGATTCACATTTTATTACGTCCGCGATGCGTCATAGCCATCTGTATTCTTTTTGGCGCATACTTGAAGCTTGTAATATTATAAATATAAACAAAAACTGGCGCCACTTTCAAATTCATTTGTGGCAAATATGCTCGGTTGCTCTCATCCAACAGCTCGGACTTCTACCTCGGCGCAAAGCACAACTCCGCGTTCTGCGGGGCTTAGCAAGTATGATCGCAATAAAGTCTACTACCAGAAGAATAAAAGTGCAATTAAAGAGAGCAAGGCCTACTACGGCTTCAAAATGGAAGTGAAACGCGATGAGGAAGGGCGCTTGGTAGAAGTACGTAAAAAGATCAACACCGTGAGGAATCAGTTACTGTCCAACGGAAAACAGGCAGGAAATATTGAAGTGATGGAATTGCTTTTGGATTGTTGGCTCAGTCAAAACAGTTCAAATGGCCAACAGGCGCAAAATACTATCCAGGCAGCAACGTCGTTGCAAACAAATTCATCTCCTATATTCTCCTCAATTGAACGTGATATTCGTCCACCGGAAATTAGTCTGAACTCAATTGACCAATAACATGCGACCTTTCCTTAATCATAATTGACAGGCTGAGAAACTCAGCCTCTTCTTATGCGATCGCTCTGTGTTTAAGGCTAAGTCGCCTTGTTTTCTGTCTTAGTCTATTCTCGCCCAACTGTCGGACAATGTTTGAACGGTCTTAAGCCAATGAACCCTGAGAAGTCTTTAACGTGGAATTCGAAGTGAAAATTTTAAGTCAAAAACGACAGTAAAGGAGGCAGCCATGCACGTTTCTAGTTAACTCTTTGTAGTGTCGTGGTAAGGTCTAATTTTTTAGCCAATAAAGGGGAAGAGGTGGGACGTAAGGATCTCATTTCTAACTCTGTCTCTACATTTATTCGTCATTCCAGAATAGTCGAGAAGATCCGGGTGCTGAAAGAAGTCGCGAAAGAGAACGAGAGCGCGAAAGAGAGGCTGAAAGACATCATCACAGAAGTTCAACGAACCGAGCAGTTCTAGGGAGCTCCGCTGTACGGTTAGGTGGTGGTGTCGCGGCTTCGCCAGCTGGTAGGTGGGACCTATTTCAAACGTTGCGTTTCGGTAGAAAATTGAATATGAATATTGCGTTTTTTATAAAGTTCACATAGTTGCGCCAACATTCGTTGCGACGATCACATCTTGTCTTTTTGTCGTTAACAAAAAGTTAGAATAAAATCTCAGAAACGTTTCGGCAATCTCATTTTTTAACAGTTACCCCTTTTCAAGTGTTGCTGCCTCGTTGTCTTCATAAATTGAACAAATCTATTCTACGTGGTGAAAGTTGAATTTATGCTTGCGTTTGATTGGATATTCACATGAGAATATGAACAATAAGTATGGACATAGAGAAAGATAATTTTTAAGTGATATTTTTCCTCCTTTTTACTCTCTTATATTTCATTTAGGAGGAACACGTCCGGTCTCAAGAGGCGAACGGGATCGACGTATAAGCATGCGTCTTCATCGTGGGGGCGACACGAGTGGCGTGGACCATGGCCGAGGAGAAGCATCGCGCATGTCAGGCGTACACACGCGCGCTTCGTTCGCCACCGGAAACGCTTCGGGAGTAAGGCGCATGGGAGCGTCACGGGACAAGGGTCTTGGAAATGACGATTTCATTGCACGAACGTCATCAAGGCAGCTGCCAAGAACGGCGAAATAATTTGCTGTGAATGCCATTCGTATCGCAAAGTAAGACGACGAAATAACGTTGCACCTTTTGCACTCGCAAACGCTAGGCGTTCAGTGCGCTTGTACAGAGATCATGAATTTAAACTTGTGAGAAATTCATAGCCGAAAATTGTAAAATAGATTCAGCAGGGAAGGGTGTAAAGTTCGGGAGATTTAAGCGACGCAATAGCATCGGGCTAGGTTTCGTACAAAATGACAACTTATTTTCTCCCCGTTTGTTATTGGTTTTATTTCCACAGGATACGTAGAACTGATAAGTGAACGGCTAACAATTTAATATCTTTTACCTAGAAGTAAATAATGATTGTCATAAAGACTCGTTTAAAAGAATATCTGAACTGCGTTTCGTTAAGCGGAACGTTCACGTAGTTAGTAAGTGGCGATCCCACATATGAGGTAATGCCAGCTCATTTGCTCAGGCTTCGTCCACACACATACGTTTTCATTCAACTGAATGCGCGTCAAAATAATTGCGTCCGCACGAGCGTTTTTGGGTCGTGTTCGCTTGTCCACACGACAACACTGCAAACGATGGGAGTGTGTTAATCATGTCTGGCCAATTGAAATCACTGATCTCGATAGTGATCTTAATGTTAGCCCACTGGGTCCAACACCGTTTTCAAAAGTCTCTACTCTCAAAGGCGTTTTTGAAAGTCTCCGTTTTCGGTGGGCACGACGCCCCACCCACTCACCGTTTACGTGTGGACGGGGCCTATAACGGATAAAAAAAAACTACGCGTTTTACTCAGAAAACGCGTACGTGTGCACGGGTCCTCGGTTACAAGTCGTTTCCAATTCTTCACCTGCTGTTGAAGGAAGTTAGGAGCCGGTTCTCTCAGTAGTTTCATCTATGTTTCTATTAAAATTTTAATTTAGCAGTGAGGAAACTCTTGTCATGTTTAAAGGAGACCAATTAATCCAAAATTTCTGTATGTTCAACAACTCAATGATTTTGATATTTATACTGGAAAACTCGTCCATCGAAAAAGGTGTTTTTAAATGAGCCGCTTTCTCGCAAAGGACCGTTACTCTACATCTTTGCAATGGAGAAACGGGGAACCTAGCCCAATTCCCATTTTTGCATCCTAGAGGAGAGGTAGCGCGACGTCATTTCTTATCTGAATCTTACTCAAAGAATTAGTAACTGATTGGGAATGAGAGTTTCGAACATTTAGTGATCGGTGCTATTGGATCATTTCAATTCTATTTGTACTCGTCTAAAACGTAGCGCAGCTGCGCTAAAAGTTGCTTTTCATTTCTTGTGTTTACGGTATTCCTGGTCTAATGGGCGGTTCCCTAAATTTAACTGCTGAATACAAGTACCAGAAAGCTTTTCTAAATCTTTGTTATGCTAATGTAAGCAACTGTTTTTCCATTCCGTTCTCTTTGGGTATTAAATATTTGCATGAAAAAGAAAATGTTGGACGGGGTTGCTAGTACTTGTATTCCAGCTGACGTAATATGGGGAACTGGCCATTTCGTTGTCTAAAACAATTCGAAACCAGCTGTACCAGTATAGTTTAAATCCTATTTCAGAATCATCCTCAGGGTATTGTGAAACGATAAGCAGTTAATTGTGAAGTTATCTTTCATAGTACAGTTTAAAGAAGGCATAGATAATACAAGCTCATCGGTGTAAATATTACGGTGAATAAATGAGGTTTTATGAGCTTAAATACTAAAAAGTTTCCGGATAAGATTTGTCTTGATTACGATGGATTTCGTCTTTTGATTGGTGTGTTCGATGGTTTGGGTTGGCAGCAAACACTGATGAACACGCAAATCACCTGAAGTAAACGCAATCAAAGTACGTCTTTTTTTTTTTTACGAAATTTTTCTTCGCTCACAAAATTTGTTCAATATGTGACTCGCTGTAATATTTGTTCCGCACGAACAATGTGACCTATGGGGTAATTCTCAGTCGTTGTACACTTGATGTAACGTATGAATCCTTTGCCACTTAACCAAAACTCATAACAAAAACGTATAAATCGATATACGAATCGTTAAATTTGCAAACTGAACATTTTTTTGAGGTTCCTGGGCCCGCAGTAATTGGCTTACGCTGTTGCGGTTACCCTACCGTCTTTTAGTTTTAGTAATGTTTGTTTATATATTATTTATTTATATATATTTTATTGTACTTACTTAATTACTGCTTTGTACTATGACGGTGAAGCAATTAAATTACAAATGTGCGAAGTTATTCAGGATGAGTTGCCGAGCAAAATGATAGGGGTCCGGGAGCCTGGGTCCCAATCATTAGTTTCGCTCTAACATTTGTTAACTGAAAACTTGTCACCTGAAAAACAACTACAACAGATGTTCAATGCCATTATTTAAAAGGAAGGGGAAGATTCCAGCCAGAAATATAGAAGCTGGAGCTTCGACAATAAGTGTGAAAGACCTTGACGAGCCAGGCGGTGAAAGTGGAGCTATTAAGCTGCAGTTGGGCGATAGCAAATTGGTATTTGAAGATGGTGTATGGACATCAGGTGTTGTCACTTTTTATATACGTATCTTGTACGTACAGATATTGGACCTTAAACTGGTCAGCATGTTTAAGGTTGTAAAGTTTTTTAAAGCTGTGGAAACAAGGATTATCATACGCTTTGGTGGTACAGTGAAACATGTGGAAATCACTCTGCAAAATTGCTTGCTTTATTAATTCTGGAGGTTCTTTGATGCAACCGAGACAAATCCTGATATTCACTGAACCCATAACCTTCGCGTTTTGAATTCTCGACTCCAGGAAATGAACAGCAGGCTTTGTAACTACAAAGTTACAACCTTCTTGCAACAATTTTTAATGCAGAGTTTTAAGAACGTCTTGCATCACTAGTGAAATTTTTGAACTTCAAGTAGAACATTTCAATGCTATGAATCCAGGACTGACAAGAGCCATGACGGGACCTGGGGCAGGGAACTATCGCTGACCCTTACATCTCCTTTTTGAGCTTTACACATGCACCTTGGCACAACCTATACATAACATGCCCTCAGGTGCTTCTGCTGGTAAATTTGCTGGAGCTGATCATTCCTTTTACTATTATCATTCATCAATTCACACCCGGGCACCAACAAATGTGTGTTCAAATTACAAGATACAATTCTTCTTTATTCTTAAGAAACACCTGGAACTGGTGGGGGTGGAAATAGAAGCAGCAGGGCTGAAGTACGTCGGTTAAAGGAACAAAATTTGCAACTTAAGGAAGAAAATAATCTACTGCAATATAAAGTGGAAATACTTCTTGATATGGTAAGTCAACAAGGGTGCTTGGGTATTTAAAAAAAATAATGATAAAAAAATTGACCTGTCAAGGTATGTCCTAAATTTTACTCCAGTTACTTAGCAGCAATATTTTGCATATTCCACGAGTATTATTTTGTACAAGTTGCATCTTATATTAAAACACACCCCATTCATGGTTCATTACTAACATCAGCCTGGTGAATCACTATTTCAACCAACCTTAGTGCTCTCTTGTTAAATAATATGATCTTCTCTTTTCAAGCTTGCTGCAAACAAAGCAGATCTTATGGTGCTGGAGGAAGAAGTTGAGATTTTAACAAAACAGAGAAACAATAGAACTCAATAATAAAAGAAGAAATGACATCCTATGGCCTGTTTATAAAATCATGTGTATATAAAGCCCTTATATTATTCACTTGCCTGTTTTCACTGTTTGGTTGAGGATTATTGTTTATAGCATACCAACAACATAAGTCAGAACTGTTCCTTATCAACAAGAATTTGTATGTGACTGTTATACCATGGAAATAGTCTATTCATTGTTGTAGAGATTGTATTACCAAGTTGTAATCCTATGTATACACTAGGGGTAAGCCAATGAAAAAATTCAATTTATCAATTTGACAAATTCTAGTCCAATGTACAACTTGACCTGCCAGAACAGCAGTCTTGTCTGGAAAATGTGCATATATTATTAAACCAGTTTTTAACTGCAACTTTGTTACAAATAATTGAAAATTAAGTTGATTAATCAGTTTATTGTTTTCAATGCAGTGGGACTGAGATTAAAAAATGTTTCATTTAACCTGTTCAAATGCCCAAGTGTTACATGAGAATGATCAAATTCACTTAAAGAAGTAAAATTTTGTAATGTGAAACCATCCAATTGTATTGATAAACAAAAGCTAAGAGACTAGAATAGATCTCAACATACTTTTTATTGGCACTGCTGTCTCAATCAGTTGGTAACTGATCTGTTGATAAGCAACAGCTTACTCCCCCTTACCAATTAACTTTCACTGGCACATTCCTATTATACACAAAGGTGAACAACATCCTAAAACAATCCGACCCAAAATCTCTAAGCTAGTTGAATATTTAAGGAACATCATTCAAATGGAGGAGCCATAACAACTAACTGGTGAAACAGCATCTTGTACTTCTAAATAGCTGCTAGCCAAAATTGTTGTACATTTATAGCAATAAATCCAACCCCTGTTTGTGCAGTATCTTGACTTTTCTCAGGCTTTTCCTGAATTATTACAGGAAAAATATTGACAAAGTAACCATGTAATTTTTTTAGAATTAAACCTTGTACATTTATTTTGAATAATAACAGTACTAGAAGTAAGATTTTGTATTCCAGTTTCAGTTGTCTGTGTCACAGAGTTGTGCTTTACACTTGTAGTTAGTGTAACAAAAAGGTGTGGTTTATGATGGGTCTTGGCACCTTATTGTCGAAGTGGCAGTCCAGTTCCACCAATGCCTTGTGTTGCTGCTCCAGGGCCCAAAAGAATCTAAAAATATACATAATTTTCCAATGGTTACATAAATTCACATTATTAAATTTTAAAACATTAATAAACATTGTGGAACCTCATAACTTAAACACAGACCAGTAATGTCTTTCACACAAATTGTATCAATGGAAAAGCAGACAAACCATAAACTGACAACTTTTTTGTGTTTGTTTGCAGTTAGATTTTTAATGATTGGTCATACAAAATAACCATTCTTTGACTGTTGATCTGTCTGGAAGCTACTATTATGTTCACATATTTTGCCGTACTTATACTTGTCCAAACACAGGGTTCCCCACCAGGATCCAAGAGTGAGAGGGCTCTACAAGTCTATTGTCCAGTCAGACCAATTTTCATGTTCTTATAGATGTTTTTCTGAGTATATGCACAGTACCAATAAGAATAATTTCAGGTAGTTTTTGGAGCTTGTTATTTCTTACAATTTTCTCGATATTTTTACTAGTTCCTTTCAAATCATTCCTAATGGTGTTGTTGTTGCATTTAGATGCCACATTCTGGTGATCTCAATTTCCAGGTCTTTATATTTCTGAAGTTCATCATACTCTTTAGTTGAAATATTATCTGTATAGAAAGCTACTGTTCTATGTTGCCACTAGTAAGCAGTATTATTATTATTATTATTGTTATTATTAGTAGTAGTTTTACTACTACTATTATTATTACTATTATTATTATCAGAAAAAATTGAAGATGTGCTGTCAGGATTATTCATGATAACTACTAAAGTGTTCTCTGACCAAAATATTTTATTAATATGAGCTTTCGATTGCCAGTCTGCAATCTTCGACAGGTAAATTAATTAGTTATCATTATTATTATTATTGTGTCAAAAGCTACTGTTCTATGTAGCCACTAGTAATGACTACCAAGATTTGCTGGTCTACTCATCTACAGTGTCCATAGGTTGTTTTTACATGAATTTATTCTAATGTCACTATTCCAGATAGAATCTTTCTCATTATTGTTTCACTTTCCACCAGTACAATCTTCTGCATTTCCTTACTATTCTCTCAGCCTTGTTACAAAACGAGGCTGAGAGAATGGTAAAGGAAATGTAAATCATCATCATCATCATCATCATTATTATTATTATTATTATTTCTTCTCACAGTGCACATAAATGTCCAGTGGTAAATGATCTTAATATAAATTAGATATCAAGACAAGTCTCTTGCCCTTAGGTATCTAAAACTTTTCAGATTATTCTTGTCATTCCTAATAAAGTTACTTTTCGCAAGGATTGTGTACTGCAATTAATTTTGATCTGTTCCAGCCATTTTCTATGATTCATTCTAATTGTTCCCAGGGCTCCAATTATCACCGGTATAATCTTTACTTCTCTGTATTATTTCTTTACTTCTCTGAATTATTATTGTTATTATTATTATTATTATTACTATTGCACTTATGGCACAATTACAGAATACCTGGCACTATGAAAATTATATTGTAAAATTGCTATAAGGTAGCTGCATATGCAATGTAGTAATTTAGATAGGGTTAGGTTTGATTTAGGGTTTACAGTAGGTTTAATCATATTGCCAGTATAGACAAGCAACTTCACTGGCTCAATACTCCATTATTAATCTACAATTATTATTATTATTATTATAGTAATTATTATAATAATTAATTATTACCATTTTTACAGTACAATCATTACATGATTATTTCATAAAAAGAATTATTCCAAACCATCCGTAGATCATGATATGTTGATAAGAGTTCAGTCTGACTGTCTGCTCACAAACTACATCCTCAAATTTCCAAACGAACCAGGGAAATTTTAAATCCCAGTCATGGCACCAATGGTAAGTTCTTCGACGCGAGAAAAACAGATTTTAAAACCGACACACAAACAAGCCACTCACTTGTCTCTGCTGCTGTCGTTCAGCCTCTTCTGCGTGGGCTCGCTCTACTTCAAATATTAATGGTAAAGCTAACACCGTAAACGAAGTGCTTACAATCCACAATGCACTTCCACCAAAACCGTACAATTTCTTGGTTCCCCCGAGAATAAGACTTGTTGTTTTGCTCGCAAAATTTACCACACTTGTAGGGAACATTTCGGTCAGTCCGACAAGCCTTTCCATAAGGGTTTCATCTTCCATATCTTCGAGGTTCTAGAGCAACGAACACGCCATAAATCCAAGCAATAAGCACTTCACGTCACGTAGTTAAATCCATACTTTTTAGCACACATAAGTTTACAACCGGAAATTTACTGGCACTTACTCTAACAAACCTCTTTAAGGGGTATTCCTTCATAAACTTAGGCGCTATTGGTCTAACAAGTTTTCCTTTTACGACCAAAATAGTATATAAAAGAAATGTTAAGCCTACCTCTAGTTCGTCTATTCTTGAACTACTTTCAGCCATTTTGGATCAGAAGACATGTGCGGCTAACCGCTGAAGGTATGATTGCAGGCTAAAAGGGAGTTCTGCTTCATTCTACCCGTACCATTGAATTGACCTGGGGACCAGTGACCCGGTCTCCTACCCAGAAGTTGACCGCTGGACAAGATGGTTGCTGTCATTACACGTGCGATGAAATTAAGGTTATCACTGACGATAAGATAATCGAAGAACCACGAGTCATTACAAATACCTTCGATACATTTTTCAACGAAATCGGAGTTAGTTTGGCTGAAGGTCTGCCAGAGAGTGCAACGACACCGGAGTCGTATATCACACCAAGTAACTCAATATTCAAAATCCAAAATGTTTCCGAGACGGACGTCTTTAAATTACTTTCTACAATCGAATCGTCAAAGGCAACAGGGCACGATAGGATATCACCAAAACTCTTAAAAGATTCTGCTGGCGTTATAGCTCCAACCTTGACTAAGATTTTCAACCAGTCCATAACGGCTGGCATTTTTCCTGAAGATTTAAAAGTCTCGATTATTTCGCCCTTACATAAAACAGGAAGTAAATTAGAATGTAATATTTATAGACCTTTATCAGTGCTGTTGTGGCTAAAGTGTTTGAAAAATTAATTTCGAAACAACTTTATATACATCTGGAAACAAATAGTATACTCACACAAGAAGAAGCGGGTTTTAGGAAAAATCAACCGACAGAAACATCTCTCCTCAACATTATGAATAAATGGCTTATCAACATAGATAAAGGTCACTTTAATGGTGTCATTTTCTTAGACCTTAAAAATTGCGTAAACCATGATATTCTACTCAAAAAATTAATGCTGTATGGATGTAGAGGAAATACACTTCACTGGATTCGATCCTATCTTACAAATCGGATCCAGGTGTAAAATTGCTCAAACTCTATCTCAACCATGTTATATAAAATGTGGAATACCCCAGGGTTCTAATCTAGGGCCATTACTTTTTCTCATAGGAAAGGGCCTTCGTTCGAAACGTCGAAGTTTCTTTTCTTATATTTCAGATAGTTGCTTCACCCAAAGTTATCGCATCTGTCACCATAAGTCCTTTGATTAGACCTAGGGATGACAAGAAGGCATTGGTTTGCAGATCTAAGAATAGGACTTGGACTGTAACGATAAAATAATTCATTAATGTAAAGAGGTGCTAAATTATTCAGACTTAAAAACCAATAACAAAAGCTTAAAAATAATACGTTGCTCGACCGGCAGCCAGTGGAGTTCCATAAGTAACGGTGAAACATGTGCATATTTAGGACAGCGCTCGACTAAACGAGCAGCGCAATTTTGCACCGCTGGTAGCCTTTGGATGAGGTAATCAGGCAGACTGTATAAAATCGCATTCCCATAATCGAGCCTGCACGTAACAAAAGCATGCACAAGAACTGCCGTTGATTCTTCCGACAAATACTCCCCAATTTTTGCAATTCTCCTGATGTGGAAAAAAAGCTGACTTACATATAGAGCTGACATGCGCTTCTAAACTTAAACAATTGTCGACAACCATACCCAAGTTCCTTGCAAAAACAGAAGGCTGAACAAATAACGAACTTTCGGAATGCATGACCAGCATGTTCAACGCTACTAATAATACAACTTATCTTCGAAGCAATAAAGTGGATTTTGCCCTCCCAAAGTCAAATACAAACTTTATGAAAAAGAGCATAAGCAATTCGGGTGCAAAGTTATGGAATAATTTACCAAAAAGCGTTAACCCCCCCAGGTTTCAGTCCGCCAATATTGGACCAGTCTCAATGGCAACATTTGTGCGTCATTAATTAAATATAACCATTAACTTTTAGTAATTATAATAACAGTACTATGTTTAGTATGTAGCGTAATTTGTAATATGTAATATGGAGTGTAATAGGCAGTTTTTAACAAACGGCCCCTTGAAAATCAGTCGCCTAAGTGCACCGAAGGCTTACCGTTTTCAAATAAGTTTAAATAATAGCTTTGAGTCCAAATAGAGCAACACTTAGGTCCCGTTCACACTAGCGATTTACGTCGATTTCAGACCGATCTAAAGTAGACCACTTCTTAAGGTGGTCTCACATCGATTTAAATTGGATCGCTTCCAGTGAGAACACCAACGTACCGTGCTAACGACCACTAACTAGGCTAGAGGAGTTGCTTAGTTGCCTAGCAAACATGCACGCGTCAGACTATTGCTCGCCATTTTTTGTCTTTTGCAGCCTAGTATATTGTCTAACTACATTTATTTTACGCCACGTCGAAGCGAGGTGAAACTTGGACGGAAAAGTATTAATGAAATAAAATAGAGTGCTGCGTAGGCACTGTTGAAATCTTAATGAAATGATCGGAAAGGTCTGAGTAGCGCCGAAATGTGAAGAGTAGTTTTCTAACGTTTCGAGCGAAGGCCCTTCGTCAGAGAGAAACTCTTATTTTGACGGTTTTTGGGTGGGTAAGCATGAAATCGCAATTTAATTTGGTGTAAAAAGAGGTGTCGCTAAGCTGCCGGAGAGCTTCTTCGCGATACAAATCAGCTCTCCAAATGACAACGGCGCCACCTTCGTCCGCAAGTTTGATGACGTCATTCCGACTTTGCAACGATTTCAAGGCCAGAAGTTCATTCTTGCCGAGGTTGGAAGGTCTTTTGGGCCGCAAATGGTTTGATTGGTCAATTTCGTGGCGACACTGTCGAACGAAAAGATTGAGGGCCGAAAATTGGCCTTCAGGAGACCAAGATTTTTTTAGGATTAATGGCCTCAAAAACATTTTTAGTATAGACGGAGGACCGATTGTTATGGAAACGCGCTTTCAAACGTAAGCGACGGAAAAAAGCTTCGGTATCTGCTTTGACTGAAAAGAAATCGATGGGACCGGAGTTGGGTACGAACTTGAGACCTTTCGCAAGAACAGATCTCTCGGGGTCAGACAAGGGCAAATCGGGCGGAATGGTGAATACTAGATTATCTCCATTGGCAGAGCTGGCGTAATTATAGGAAACGGACCGGGTGCCTGACAATTTAACCAATTTTGACGCTTTAGTGTCTTTGAGAAACGTATACAGTTTAGAGTTTAACACACGTATTTTACCCATGACGTTGGTGATGAAAATGGGTGGACAAACCTGAAAAAGGAAAGTTTTGCACTGCGAAATGTCTTCATCCAAAGGTTCAACATGAACGGACATTGGTTTTCTCTCTGACGAAGGGCCTTCCCTCAAAACGTCAGAAAACTACTCTTCACATTTCGGCACTACTCGGACCTTTCCGATCATTTCACTAAGAAAAAGTATTAGATCTTATTTCTATTTGGAGCCAAGATGAAATTTTGGCAATGCTAGGGGATTCTGATGTACAAGGCATAAAAAGTATGAAACTTAGAGAGCAAGGATTTCATCGCAATTACAATCAGTGCCGGACTAAAGTCAAACATTTCATCCAATGCATGCAACACCAAAGTATCTTGTCTTCTCTTTTTGCACAAATAGTTAACAGTTTCAAAAGTCGTCTTTTGCCGTTTTGTATTCTTATTCTTGCACGAAAATTCTTAATACACAATACTAGCCCTACAATCTCTGCCTGATCCACAGCCACCATCTGCCGCGATGTGAACGAGGTAAGACCAGTTTTACATTGATCTGAAATAGATGTGAACGCTTTATCGAAGTGATGTCGGATCGGTTTTAGATCAATCTAAAGTAGATCGATCCAAAAGCGAACGGCCCCTTAAACAGGAGCAATCTACAAAATAGAAACTGTTGAAAATTACTGTGCAAAATGCAAAATTGGAAAATCACACGTACGGAACTTCATGGTACATTTGAGGGCTTAAACGCTGCACCGGAGGTTCTTCCTATGGTGACTATTGCAAATAACCACACGAGGCAATCGATGCGGTTCTTGTGGACGTGCAAAATCAAGTTAAGTCGCGACCGAGACATCGTCGAGCGTAGGTGTGTCTAGGACAGCAACTGCACAAGCGTCTGCACCGCAGGTTAAGGTGTCTTGATACGTCGCACTGCGCCAAGACCGCTCACCTCCTGCATGGGTGGTAACTATCACGAGCAGCAGCTTCACTTGTTTGCACACCCGAGCCACACTTTCGTGGACGTTGACGCGCGCCCATTTGCACCCATTCACAAAAACATTCAAAATAATAAAAGAAAAATTTTCAAAACGTTAAAAAATGGGACAGCCCTGACGGCCTTGCGGGAGAGGGAAAAAAAGCAGAGCGCATTCCCACCGTCAATCAACATGGCAGCGAAGACGGTGAAGTCAGGTCAGATACACAAGGTTGACTGCTCAGTCACCTAGCTTGTAAACAAGAAAAGGCCTCTCTCTACCATACAGAGATGAAGTCAAATACACGGATGTCTCGCAAAGATAACCATTAAGTTTACCATTTATACCGCCGCCATTTAACCCACCCCGAGGGTGGTTATAGCGCCACCAATCCGCTTTTCGGTAGTCAAGTTTAGTGAAGAACGGGGGGAACCACGTGAAGGTATCGACTTCCCTGGGACTACTCCTGGCACGCTTGGGCTTTTTAGGCCGACCAGTAGACCTCCTGCTGCAGGAGCGGTACAGAACCTGTTCGTCCCTTCTCCCCCCAAAAAAACGTGTGCATTTTTTTACGTGAACGCACAAACACGTGTATACGCATACCTGCCTATCTACCTATCTACCTGACTTGCCTGCCTAGCATTCTATCCATCTACAATCTACAAATATATACATTCACATATACATACATACATATCGGTATATATCTACATATATCTCTATATATATCAAGATTTATATATATATATCCCCTATATATATATATATATCTATATTTATATATAAATCTATATATATCAATATATCTCTATGTATATATATATACATCTGCATATATCTGAATATATCTACATGTATATCGACGTATATCTATATTTATCTACATATAACAGTACACCACGTACCTGTTTTCCGTTCCACGTCAGTTTGTCTATCTTGCGATTGTGACTCCTCTTGTTTATGGCGCTTATGGCCGGGGCACTTAGGGTCAAGCTTAGTGGGACGCGGTTGATCTAGGGTGCGCTTCTGATACCTTCGAAGGCGAAGGCGAGGGTGCCCGTGTTATAGGGAAGCGCGCAGAACAACAGGCAGGACACATGTACTGCCAGCAAGCCTTTATGGCTTGCCGCAGTACAGCGTGCTGTCAGCAAACCTTTATGGTTTGATGACAGCACTATTTACACCTTTTTATTTAAATCAAACTTATTTGGAAAAATATTTACTGGATAATGTTTGACATTCCGACCTCCTCAGGTGACCGCCTTCATTCTTGAGACCAAAAGGTTTCGGCATCAACTCCTGTTGAAAGAAATAAATATTAGAAATATTAGTGCCCAGCACAAAACACGAAACAAAGCCATTCAATAACACAAAGGATTTACTAAACTAACGTTTCGTCGCATCTCGCAACATCATCAGTGTGAAAGATTATTACAGAAACAACGAATATATATATATAGTATAAATGAAGGTACTAAATTACAAGCTATGCAGTAGCGGAATTAAAGAAGACAAAATTCAGAACAAAAACAAAGGAATGGAGCTGCAAAAACAAAAAAAAAACAAAAAAAAACAAAACAAAACAAAGCTCTGCCCCACATGGTATCAAGCACTCTTGGAGTCATCGTAAACATTATCATCTCAGTTATGCATACATACATATAAATATAGTTATATATTATATAATAGCAAAATGCTTGAAATATATGACGTATTCATAATGTGAAAAAAAAATATACAGATAACTAATATGCTAAATGTAACAAGACAATTTCATTGCTTGATACTAAACATGCACGATACCATTTACTACTTGATTCTAAATATCCATAATTTGTAATTTTCAGTGTCCTGGAATCTCACCTTTATTTCATTGTCTTGTACATGTTTCAAAAATTTGTTCACGTCACATTTTCCACAAGGCTTTTGTCTCAAATACTTCATTTCACTATCTTTCATATCATGTGTTTTCTGCATACATATGTCTTATTGAAGTGATATGCCTTCCTAGTTCCAAAACAGAAATGGGAAAATGTTCTCAAAACTAATTCAACAACTGTAAACCTTCTTGCAGGCAATGGAAGTCTCTAGATTTGGCGTAACTGATTAATTTAATTGACGATTTGAAAATAGGAATTCAACACGTTGCTAAATGCAGAGCCACAAGGCAAAACCCACGGCAAACGCTCTGTACTTCTGTTATCAGTCGAAGGACATGTACGGCGTGGATTTTACCAAGGACAAGGCACATTTTAGCACAGTACGTTTCTAATCTTTTGTGAAACATTCAAAATTCTGACTTCACAGTATTCAAGGTATGGCTCATAAGTCACTCAGGACTGAACCCTTAGTACTGAAGACTAGGAATACAAAAAGTGGCAAGAAACGTCTACCATGTCAAGCACGAAAAATCCTCTGTACTTTTTCTGCGACTCAAAGTACGGAATCGACTTCACCTAGTTCACAATCATCCTCAGGGTGACATGAATATAACATTTCATGAATTGACCTACACTGATGAAGTCAACGTGGAAAGTGGACTAGAACAGGATTCGAACTCGCATCTTCGGGTTACCGCCTACCGGACCGCTGCTCTACGTGAATTGAGCTATCGAGTCAACTGGGAACAGTATGCTTGTTTTATTCAATTTAAGTGCACATCCTCACGGATATGGAGCGTTAAGTCGTAGAGAAAATCTCTCGTGCACTTCAATGTTGTATCGAATATCAAAAGTTGTGGCATCTCACCTTCATTTCATTGTCTTGTCCATGTTCTAGAAATTCGTTCACATCACATTTTCCACAAGGCTTTTGTCTCAAATGCTTCATTTCACCATCTTTCACATCCTGTGTTTCTTGTAGCCATATATATTACGGCAAGAATTTCTTCTATGTCACTTTTTCCACAGGCCTTACGTCTCAAATGCTTCATTTCATTGTCTTGTATGTGTTCCAATACTTTGTTTTCAGTCACATTTTCCACAAGCTTGATGCCACAAATACTGTATTTCACCATCTTTCACATCTTGTGTTTTCTGTAGCCATATATCTTACTGAAGTGATATGCCTTCCTTGTTCCTTAACAAAAATGGGTAAATGCTCTCAAAACTAATTCAACAACTGCAAACTTTCTTGCAAGCAATGGCAGTCTCTAGACTGGGCGCAACTGATTAATTTAATTAATGGTTCGAAAATAGGAATTCAACACGTTGCTAAATGTAGAGCCACAAGGCAAAACCCATGCGAAACACTCTGTACTTTTGTTATCAGTCAAAGGACATGTACAGCATTAATTTTACCAAGGACAAGGCACATTTTAGCACTGTACGTCTCTAATATTTTGTGAAACATTCAAAATTCTGACTTCACAGCATTCAAGGTATGGCTAGTAGTCCACTCGGGACTGAACCCTTATTACTGAAGACTAGGAATACAAAAAGCGGTAAGAAACGTCTACCATGTCAAGTAGGAAAAATCCTCTGTACTTTTTCTTCCACTTAAAGTACGGAATCGACTTCACCTAGTTCAGATTCATCCCTCAAGGTAACATGAACAGAATATTTCATGAATTGACCTACACTGATGAAGTCAACTAGGAAAGTTGACTAGAGCGGGATTCGAAATCGCATCTTCGGGTTACCGGACCGCTGCTCTATGGAGTCAACTGGGAACAGCATGTTCTTTTTATCCAATTTAAGTGCACACCGTCTCGGGTGTCAAGCGTTAAGTTCATAGGCGTGCAGTATAGGAGGGCTAAGGGGCTTCAGTCCCCTCAGAAATTGTTTTGGGGGGATTAGCTCCCTTGTGATTTTACATTAATTGATACGTGGTTACGTGCTGGTTGGGGTAATATAACCGTCAAAGGCTTATTATTTCATCAAGCCAATAGTACCCATTATGCACCTGAGAGAGTGAGCTAAATCCAACAACGAAATTTGAAATTTGATGTTTGAGAAACATGAGAGCTTGGATATATTAAGATAGACGAACGATCTTCAAGCTCGATACTCAGAAAATGATTGCTGAGCCCCAGACGGGAATCGAACCCGCAACATTCTCATGACCGGTTAGATAACCGGTCATAAGACCGGTCATAAGAATGTTGCGGTCATAAGAATGTTGCGGGTTAGATCATAAGAATGTTGCGGGTTAACCGGTCATAAGAATGTTGCGGGTTCGATCCCTGTCTGGGGCTCAGCAATCATTTTCTGAGTATCGAGCTTGAAGATCGTTCATCTATCTGAAATTTGAAATCTTAGCAACAAATAATTCACCAATCGTGGGGTCCGGCGTTTCCGCTTTCGGTTTTAGCCGTCCCTGGGAATAGAAAAACTCTACGCCCATGGTTAAGTTGTCGCGAGAATCTCTGGTACACTCAAATGTATCGAATATCAAAAGTTGTGGCATCTCACCTTTATATCATTGTCTTCTACAGGTTCCAAAAATTTGTTCACGTCACATTTTCCACAAGGCTTTTGTCTCAAATATTCATTTCACCATCTTTACATTCTAATTTTTCTGTAGCCATATGTTATGAATTTCTTCTGTCACATTTTCCACAAGCTTGATGCCACAAATACTTTATTTCACCATCTTTCATATTTTGTGTCTTCTGTAGCCATATACGTTAATCAAGTGATATACCTTCCTTGTTCCTAAACAGAAACGAGTAAAGGTTTTCAAAACTAATTCAACAATTGCAAACTTTCTTGCAAGCAGTGGCAGTCTCTAGACTGGGCGCAACTGATTAACTTAATTAATGGTTCGAAAATGGGAATTTAACACGTTGCTAAGTGCAGAGCCACAAGGCAAAACCCATGCAAAACACTCTGTACTTCTTTTATCAGTCAAAGGACATGTACGGCATTGATTTTACCAAGGACAAGGCACCTTTTAGCACTGTACGTCTCTAATATTTTGTGAAACATTCAAATTTCTGACTACACAGTATTCAAGGTATGGCTGGTAGTCCACTCGGGACTGAACCCTTATTACTGAAGACTAGGAATACAAAAAGCGGTAAGAAACGTCTACCATGTCACGTACGAAAAATCCTCTGTACTTTTTCATCCACTCAAAGTACGGGATTGACTTCACCTAGTTCAGAATCATCCCCAGGGTAACATGAACAGAACAGTTCATGAATTGACCTACAATGATAAAGTCAACTAGGAAAGTTGACTAGAGCGGGATTCAAATTGGCATCTTTGGGTTACCGCCTGCCGGACCGCTGCTCTACCTGAACTGAGCTGTCGAGTCAACAGGGAACATTATGCTAGTTTTATCCAATTTAAGTGCACATCCTCACGGATATGGAGCGTTAAGTCGTCGCGAGAATCTCTCGTGTACTTCAATGTTGTATCAAATATCAAAGGTTTTGGCATCTCACCTTCATTTCATTGTCTTGAACATGTTCCAAAAATTTGTTCACGTCACATTTACCACAAAGCTTTTGTCTTAGACACTTCATTTCACAATCTTCACATCTTGATTTTTCTGTAGCCATAACTGTTATGAATTACTTTTATGTCAAGTTTTCCACAGGCCTTATGTCTCAAGTACTGTATTTCACCATCTTTCACATCTTGTGTTTTCTGTAGCCATATATCTTACTGAAGTGATATGCCTTCCTTGTTACTAAACAAGAACGAGTAAATGCTCTTAAGACTAATTCAACAACTGTAAACCTTCTTGCAGGCAACGACAGTCTCCAGATTCGGCGTAACTGATTAATTTAATGGATGATTTGAAAATAGGATTTTAACACGTTGCTAAATGCAGAGCCACAAGGCAAAATCCACGCGAAACACTCTGTACTTCTTTTATCAGTCAAAGGACGTGTACGGCATTGATTTTACCAAGGACAAGGCACATTTTAGCACTGTACGTCTCTAATATTTTGTGAAACATTCAAAATTCTGATTACGCAGTATTCAAGGTATGGCTGGTAGTCCACTCGGGACTGAACCCTTATTACTGAAGACTAGGAATACAAAAAGCGGTAAGAAACGTCTACCATGTCACGTACGAAAAATCCTTTGTACTATTTCATTCGCTCAAAGTACGGGATTGACTTCACCTAGTTCAGAATCATCCCCAGGGTAACATGAACAGAACAGTTCATGAATTGACCTACAATGATAAAGTCAACTAGAAAAGTCAATCAGAAAAGTTGGCTAGAGTGGGATTCAAACTCGCATCTTCGGGTTACCGGACCGCTGCTCTACCAGTTGAGCTATCGAGTTAACTGGGAACAGTATGCTTGTTTTATCCACGGATCTCGAGCGTTAATTTGTCGCGAGAATTTCTCGTGCACTTAAATATATCGAATATGAAAAGTTGCGGCATCTCACCTTTATTTCATTGTCTTGTACATATTCCAAAAATTTGTTCACGTCACATTTTCCGCAAGGCTTTGGTCTAAATAATTCATTTCACCATATTTCACATCTTGTATTTTCTGTAGCCATAAATGTTATGAATTTCTTCTATGTCACATTTTCCACAGGCCTGATGTCTCAAGTACTTTATTTCACCATCTTTCACATTTTGCGTTTTCTGTAGCCATATATGTTTAACTTCGTGATACGCCTCCCTTGTTCCTAAACAGAAATGAGTAAATGCACTCAAGATTAACTTACATGTAGTAGCTGTACACTCTTTCACAACATATGGCCGTCTCCAAGTTCTGCACAAATTATTAATTTGATCGATGATTTGAAAACCAGAATTCAAACTTGTTCCTAAATACTGAACTACAAGGCAAACTTATGCAAAAATCCTCTTTACTTTTTCTGCTAATCAATGTACAGCACTTAATTTACTTAGGAATAGGTGCCATAGGATACTCTACTTAATGTTTGCAAGTTAATTTAAACTCTTCAGTGCTTTTCTGACTACACAGTATTCAAGATATGGCAGGAAGCCCACTTGAGATTGCTATACATATTAGCAGTGGCGTTACTAGGGTTAATTTATTGGGGATGGGGGGGGGGAATTGTGGAATATACCCTGAGATTTGCCACAATGGTATGCCCACTGAACTCTAAAAAGACTGGAACGTTATCTGCAAACTGTATTTTGAAACCAACATGGAAACTGACATTTTGGTCAACTTGCAGGTCATCCCAGTCCCCTACGCGAACAAACACGCAACCTATTGTGAAAATCTTAGCCTGAATCGGTGGGTTTTGACAGTTTTCTTTTTTATCCTTTGTAAGTATAGCACAATGTCGGTAGGACTGCATATTTGTCAGAATTAACTGTCAATGAAAAGTAAAGGTTCAGTACAACTGACAGAACTTTTCCCCACGCGTGTTTTTGACCTACATGGCTGCCCCCATGTCGGCTTCATTCAATGGTGGGGCATGGTACAACCATTAAGCTCTAAAAAGACTGGAACGACATCTTGTTTCACCAGGCCTCACAACTGAATGAAGCCGACATGGGGGCAGCCATGTAGGTCAAAAACACGCGTGGGAAAAAGTTGCATCAAACCTTTACTTTTCATTGACAGTTAATTGTGATAAATATGCAGTCCTACCGACATTGTCCTCGACTAAGGATAAAAAAGAAAACTGTCAAAAAAATCCGAAATTTAAGTTAAGTTTTCCGCAACAGGTTGCGTGTTTTATCACGTAGGGGACTGGCATGACCTGCAAATTGACCTACATGTCAGCCTCCTTGTTGGCTTCAAAATACAGTTTGCAAGTATCGTTCCAGTCTTTTTAGAGTTCAATGGGTATGCCTGGCGTACCCAGATGGTCAGCGGACTTGGTGTCACAACTAAGTAACATCATTTTGGGATCACTGGGTAAATGGTGACGAGTGTTTGTTTGGTATTCTTGGCGGTAGAAACGAATGTTGCCGAGATCCAGAACACGAGGCAATAATTTAACTGTTCAACTGGATCAATATACTGGTGTGAAATGGGGGGCCAAGCCCTCTAAATTTACGTTTGGGGGAGAGATGCCCCCCTTGCAACGCCTGTGCAAATTAGTGAATACCTAGAATGAAGAAAGGCATACATGGTGCTTATATTAAATGAATTGCAATCTGTCACAAGTTGATAAAAAATCTCTTGTCAAAGAAGAGCAAACCATGCAATGCCATAGTCCAATTTTAAATATGTTTGTGAACATGTCATGAAAAGAGGTATTTTTACGTACCATATGCCAAACTTTTCATTTGATCTCATCCGCGATTTTCAATGGTTTCCAGCCATATATCCAACTAAATCTCATATCCTTTCATTCTGGATGGACTTGCTATAAACTGCTTTCTTTACTGTATATCTGTTGGTTAGGTAATCAAGAATTTCAACGCGAGTTTAATGTCATGGGACCCCATGTTTCAATATACCATATTTGGTTGTTGATGGAGTCAGTGTTTATGGCGCGTATCAGGGAAGCTTATTATTCTGATACTTTTCCTTCACAATCCAGTTAATCGGTGTGTGTCTTGACTCACACTGTATTTATTTCCATATTTCAATGACATCTTATGGACATTTCATGATATCAGTAAGCATTCTTAAATTCTCAAGGAGCTAGATAGCACAAGAACAAAATAATACACATACATTTAATGATCATCAAATGTTAACAAATAGTTTCGTTATTAGTTTTGAAGTTTGCAAATTAGGCAATGTTTAATTGTTGGTAGTGACACAAGCATAAAATTCAAGCATTTTTCGAGAACCTTTATTGATATTCACAAACTTTCCAGGGCCTTGTTTTTTGATTTTTTCCAAATCCAAGTACCCTATATACCGAGTAATTACCCACAGGTTTTCTGTTGATTTTTCTGTTTTTGAAGCTGCTGTGGGTAATACGGTGGTACAGGTAATGTGATGACAAATTTTTATTTTGACATCTGCATTTGGCAAAAATCTAGTTATCAAATCATCACAAGTGCTGCGCAGTAATAGCTTCGGGTTAATGATTCCAAATGTTCGTGCAAGTCTTCCAAATAATAAACAAAATTTAGAATATTTTTAGTTCCTTTGGAGTAATCATCAGTTTGCTTCCCAGAATTTTGGGTTTAAGTGCAAATTGGCAAGTCAGGCTGTCAGGCATTGCGCCTATCTAATTTTCGCTTCTTGTTCTGACCATGCTATCAGTACTTCTGTTGTCAGCAAATAGCAAGTTTTAAACTGACAGTACATTTCAAACACAGAAAACAATCAGTTTCAATAATAGCGTAAATTTTACAGCTGTTGCGATTTCGACCCAGTATAGAGTACCATGCTGTGTGTTGCTACGTCACGAGAGAATTCACGTTGAATTTCATTCAAAATTGTCATGGCTTAAAATATATCGCCACTTTGCATGTCGATTTCGATTGGCTCATTCAAAATTAGGAAATGTCTTCAATTCACTTTGCTTTCATTAATCCCTCGCTTTTCGTCATACCTGGTGAAAAACGCCATCACCAGAGCTACTCTTTTGAGTTCATTTCGTTTCAAAGCAACAATGATTTTGCAAGTTTTTTGGACCATAAATTTGACTAGTGCAGATAATACGCCGTGTGGGTAATTGCCCGAAAAATATGATACTTTTGAGGATTTTCAAGGATCAAATGAACCCTGGAAAACCCTTGTAATCACAACTGCAGAATATTCATAACTGCAGTTGTGATTACTGCAGCTAGAACTATGACCAAACCAACAAACGCACAACACCATTGCTACAATAAATAATCCTATCACAACAAGTTTGACTAATGCTATACAGATATCTTTAATGGACATTAACCTAGTTTACATCATGGAATTAGGTGGAATGTCTACCATTTGCATTTACTTTTGCACTAAACTTGTGACTGAAAACCTCACCTGTGAAATCCCTGCTGATGGAGTTCCAACTGGATTGATGGAATCACTTGGCTACATGGTTGTACGTGGCTACGTGGCTACACTTGGCTACATGGTTGCACGAGGCCGGGTGTGGAAACATGTGTGAATGGAATTGTGGTCTGGAGACTGGTAACCCCGCCCCTCCAATCCTATGGCAGCTTTCGATCACGCGGCACCCATCATAGATGGTGCACCATCACCTTGCCAGCCGAGGTCTTCAGAGCGTTGGGTCCCGGTCGATGTATGTGAACTGGAAAGTCAAAGGGGATTTAAGGAAACGTTTATGAGGTGGTTCAGTTTGTCTGTGGCCGGCAGATGAGAGCTGCTCATTCGGATCCTTTTAGGTGGAAGTCTACGCGTCGTGAAACGCACCCGATCACCACCGGTAAGGTCTTTTGGCCATAAGCTCTGTGTGTGCGCTACTCTGTGTCAGACACTGGTACGTGTTTGTAGTGTATTTTGAGAACGGGATAGGGGATGCCTCATGTGCAGGTTTGTGTGGGATATTATTCTCATGACTGACGACTTGAATGACATTAATAGCATAGTCCAGTATAGTTCTGCAAATCTGATTTCCAAATCATCTGGTGGAACATTCCCATGGTTTCATCATATACAGCTATTGCTCTACAAAAAAATCAAAGCAACTTGTTTATTTCCTCACTAAAGCCATATTCCAAAAAATGAAAGCTATGTTGCATCAGAATTCCAATGTACTCAAAATATATACAATAGACTAAATCTCAACAATAAGACAACCAGAATTTTTGAGAGCCAAATGCTTTAGATCCTTAACTCAATACATACTTAAAAAGAAAAAAGCATAACCTGCTTACATTCCGGGTTGATATTGTTGACATTAGAACAATAACAAGCAATCCCATTACCTCATCTGGATATTTCTGTGCAAGCATTTTTTTTTTCATAGTTAACTTTCACCACAAGATCATACACAGTTAACCTAGGTGTTATGTAAATCTTACTAGGTAGACAACAAAAGAAAGCATATGTTGGTCAGAAATCTGAGGAAAAATTCATATTTACTGTTTTTATTTCATTTTCTGTTAATTGCACTCTTCACTAACACACACCTTAAGAAATTTTTGTTAAAGTGTTGCTGATTAATATTCCAGTATTTTTTCTATAGCCTTTTTTCTTAAAATAAACCTTTATATTAATTCCAAACCTACAATTAATTACCTATTTCATGCAATCTACTTGTTCTTCCCATATATGTATCCCTGATAATTTTATCTCTTAAGGGAGATAACATCATGGTATAATACCATATTTCATGGTGTATAAGTCAATATTTTAGGGCACTAAATTGATGTATAAAAACATGCCTCAACTTATACAAAGGGTCACAAATTTATACATTAAAAATACTGGGTAATATTCTCACATTAGCAAGGAAGCACAATGCTTGAATAACAAGCTGAATTTGATGAAATATTCAGCAAGTCTGAAGATGAAGGGTTTAATGGATTTATTATTTAAAAACTGCTTAGTAAACTCCCCATAAATCTAAGGAACAACATTAAACTGATGCTTTTCAAACTTTTTCTATTATAATGTTTGTAATTTTAGTGTATTTCTAATATTTACTTGTATATTTGTAAATTTCACTTAGTGCATTAAAGTTGTTTTGAAATATGAATACTTGTAACAGGTCTCTCAGTGGGACACACGCAATCATGCGCAAGCGCGCAGGCACACACCCCACTAATGTTATGTGCTGGAATGATCACGTACACAAGTGTTAATTTCCGCTCGCCTGTCAAACTGTTTTGTTTTCAAAATGCTCCCGTCTTGAATGAAAGCCTTATCACCTATGGAAACAACCCACTTTGGAGCAGAGAAGAGAAAGAGGCCATATTAGAGTGTGCTGTTGAAATATATATGACATCAAACAGACAGAAAAAGGTCTCAACCAAATGAAATAATGTCAGTGAGGAATGTCATTATCGTTGTTGACGAGGTCCACACAACACTTGACCAACACGAAAGCAGAAGTGAGGACAGTGAATTTGAACTTTTCCAAGAGGAATTCGAAAGCAACTCAGACTGAAGCAATATCTTAATGTTTCTGTTCCTTCTTTTGTTATAAAAAACATTGATATGACATTGTATTCATATCGGAATTAGATTAATGTAATTACAAGAAAATTGAAAATTTTTTTATTTTTTTGACAATCCCCTTTCCCTCCAATTTGTTGTTAATTAATTGCACACGCAACATAATCTGCCCGCACGATAGACCGATCGTGCCAAATTTTGAATGTGAGAGGCCTGTGGTAATATTTTGGTAGCTTAGATAAAACATTGATTCGACTTATACACAAGGTATGGCAAAAATACAGTTTTTTGTTTGCAAATACAGGGGTTGACTTATACATCATATTGACTTAGATACTGTGAAATATGATACAGGATATTACAAGAATGAATATACTGCATGAAATTTTGGACAATGGAATAACTGCATCCCATTACTGAACACAGCCTGTAATGTGGCTACATTCCTTCTCATTATCCTGAAGTGTTGCCACCTGTAAATCCATAATTTGAAAATATTACTTTATCCATATATGACAAAATGTTTATTTTTAAAATGTGGCTAAAAGGTCAACCATGCACTAGAACTACACCAGAGACAAAAATGCTCTAAACTTGGGAGAAAAATTGCAACAGCTTAAAATGGAAAATGCTACTTACTTTCTAAATAACTTTGATTTGATTTCTTCTTAAGAGTATTGTTGGAAGGATTTAAGTATGTCGTCAGCATTTTTACTTTTGTTAATCCCATTTTCAGTGATTTGGCATCTCAGTCTTTTTTCATTGTCTTGTACAGTATACATTCCAAGAATTTGTTCTGGTCACATTTCCCACAAGCCTTCTCTCTCATATATTTCATTTTTCTGTCTTTCATGTGTTCCAGGACTTTGCTCCAGGTCACATTTTCAATAAGTTTTTGTCACAAATACTTTTTGTCATTTCACACATCTTGTGTTTTCTGTAGCCATATTATCTCAACATGGTGATATAACTTCCTTGTTTATCCTAAACAAAAATGAGTAAATACTACCAAGATATAACTTGTATGTACTGCAACAGCTGCAAACCTTTCACATATGCAAGCAATAATAGTCTTTACCATCTGAACAAAACAGGGCTCAACACTACTTTCTTAAGCCATTAAGGGGCAAGGGTGTACTTTATTATTTTTATTTTGGCAAATACCAGACAATTTTACTTGGTAAATGGATGAGCCGTGGATACGGAGCCATGGATAAAGTAATGAGATAATATTAAAAAATACATAAAGAAATTAGCATTAATTTCATTACCTGGTACTAGACATGCACAATATAATTAGTGTAATAAGTAAAATTTAGCAATGTAATTTTCAGCGGCTAACCACCTCACCTTTATTTCATTGCCTTGCACATGTTTCAAGAATAATATGTTCAAGTCACATTTTCCACCAGGGTTTTGTTTCATATTCTTCATTTGATTGCTTTTTATATGTTCCAAGACACTGTTCTAGGGCACATTTTCCACAAGGCTTTTGTCTCTAATGCTTTATTTCACCACCATTCATGTCTTGTGTTTTTTGTAATCATATTATTTTGTTAATGTAGTGATATGCCTTTTTCGTTCCTAAACAGAAAGAAACACTCTCAACCAGGGCTGTAGCTAGCCAACCCAGACAGGGGGGTGACAGAGAATTTCTGAATCAGATCATCAAATTTCCAAATCACATTACTCAATTTGGACATTTCACACACATCTAAAATAATAAATTAACTGTAAAATGAGTCAGTTATTAATGACTTACTTTAATAATAAACAAAAGCAACAGGAATGTCAATTAACTCCTTTCCTTATGTCACCCAACCTTTAGAGCATGGAAAATAAAATCCTATTTTTTAAAATTGCATGAGAAATTTCAGGAAAAGAAGCATAATTTCGAAAAACAAGCATAATTTTAGCAAAATTTTGGTTAAAAACAACCAGTGGTAGTAGCATAAAGTGCTGCTTTTACTAGCACAATTGACAAAAGCCTAGCTGCACCTCCCAGTACCCCCTTTCCCTACAGCCCTGCTCTGAACACTAACATACATGTACTGTAACAACTGCAAACTTTATCTGAGAGCAAGGCCAGCCTCAAACTTCAGCACACTGACTCACTGAGCTTGTGACACCCCCCTCCATGTGACCTTGACATGATGCTGCGCTGTAGTCGTTTAAATAATCTTGGAGGGCAAAACAATGTAAATGTTTTTTGATACTATGTTCATATTTTTTGTTCAGCTCTGTAAAAATTCATATTATTTAATGTTTTAAATGATATGAACCAAAACCGTGCATAGTTCCCTTGTCTCTTTCTGTACAAGTCGACACAATTCTTTTTATTTTATTTTATCGTTTACCGCTAAAGAAACCGTACTCACAATATCCCTGCAGCAAATGGAAACGTATACCTGTCAGTGAATACATGCAAGTTTCTATGCAAAATCCTATGGGAATCCAAAAAAGCGAGGTCCAAACGATATACCAAGCATATTTGCTTGCTCTAAGCGGACAACTCTAAAACCAACAAAAGGGGAATCTTCTCTTTGTGAAGTGTCATTTCGAATTTCACCACAACTTTATTGAAAACGGGGAAAGATTTAAAATCGTTTGCATTTTTGCATTCACTTGCCAATAAAGCGCTGAAAGATTGTTCGATAAAGGAAACTCCAAACCACAGTGCTAACATCGACATTCACGCTGCTTAGTCTACTAATGTGAACTTCGGCTGCTCTAAGAGGCTTGCAGATTGCATGGGACATTGAGCGAAAGTCAGTCGAAAGAAAAACAACCAAACAAGAGTGACGATACCCAGTTGCTTTAAAAACGAACAGTTCAGTGAAATTAAAGCAAGACAACTTCATTACTTCCATAATTTAATATACATAAAGTCAGACAAACAGAAGGTCAAATCTTACCCATTTGATGAACTGATCATCTCCCCAAGTATTATGATTTCACTTAACGACTATACGGTCCTTTCGCATCTCTAGCAAACAGATGCATTCCGGAATAACTGTTTCATAACCACTATTCCGCTTGAAATTTTCAACAAGCCTTCTTTAAAAGCCTGATACGAAGGTTCTTGAAGCGACTTGTGGTACACGTGCAAGCTTTTTTCTCGTCACTTGGAAGCTGTTACCAGTCCCACCCACTGTTGCCAGATGGGTAGCCTGCAAACCAGCCCAAGCTACCTTAACAATGGTTAATTGTGAAGTTTCGTTTTCATACTACCTTAACAAGTAGCCCAAAAATAGCCCAATTATTTTTCGCACAAAATAGCCCAATTATTTTTCGCACAAAATAGCCCAAATTTGCATCAAAATAAGTAAAAACTAGCCCAATTCTTATTAAAAATATTTAAATCGAAACCAAATTACACAGTCCACAGTGAAATATCCACCACCTTTTGAAACCCGCAACCTCCCGAAATTTCCCGCAACCAGGCTTCTAAACCAGCCCAATTGGGCGAGAAAACCGCCCATCTGGCAACACTGGTCCCACCCTTTCCCGGGACCTACCCAGGGAACTCAATTTCCATATCTGGAATGCCAACTCCCAGTCATTCACTCGGGCAAAAAGTGAAGCCAAGATGGCCGCCCATGGAGGGAAATTTTGGACGTCAGTTCCAGTCCTTTGCACAACTTTAATCTTTAGTTTTTGTTTGGTTCGGCTTCGAAAACATTCTCAACCATGGAAAAAGTGTTCAGACGAAATACTACTTGACCAGTTTTACATAATCGAGTATTTAAAAGGATTCATTATTGCCGTGTGGCCTAAGAAGTGTACTAAATTGTCTGAAGACGGTAAACTAACGGTAAAAAGGACGTGCACTTAGTAAAAATGGAGTGCTGCGTAGGCAGTGTGGAAATCGAAGTGAGATAATCAGAAAGGTTTGAGTACTACCGAAATTATTTCACTTCGTGCACTTAGTAGTTTCTTCAAGCAACATTTCGAGACCATTTTATCAGGTTTATCGTATGTTAGGTAATTTATTTTTGTGAAAATATATAACCTTTAACTCGGTTTGACTTTGTCGAAATACGTTTAAAATTCTTAAAGTTATTTCTATATTTTGAAGACATGTTTTGTGTGTATTTCCAAAGAAAACTTGTCAGAAAATGTAAAAAGTCGCGTGGGAGACTAAAACTGACATACAAGCCCGCGTAGGGAACTGAAACTGACGTCCAAGATTGGCCTCCACGGGCGGCCATCTTGGCTTCACTTTTCATTGGCCAGCAAGGTTGCCACTACTGGTGATTTTTCACCAAACCTGGTGAAATCGGACTGAGTCTGGTGATCTGGTGAAGGAAATCTGAAATTGACCAAATTTGGTGAAATTTCACTACTTAAATCTTTATTATTCAAAAGTTCATCAACTTCTACATACATCTTACTGAAAAAATGAAAATGCTGACTTGTAAGATGGCTCACAACTGTCACGGAGTATGACGAAAAATCATGGAGAAAGCCAGACTCGCGGAGAAAAACAATCAAGTTAGTGGTCAGCGGTTCGGTCAGAGGTTTCAAGATATACGTCATGGTAGGTCTACCATAATACCATCGTTCGTGGGGAAAAAGCCGCCATTTTAAAAATTTTACATTTTCTATTACATTCTGTTTAAATTGTGGAAAATCCCCAAATTTGACTTGAAAAAGTTTTTTTGAGTTTATTTATCAATAAGATTATCAAATTTGCTTCGTAAGCCCTGTCTACAGGTTTGTTATCATTTAGCAGTTGATACCCAATAAAAACGCAACCTCATACCCAGGCTCTATAACGGAAACGGGGCATTTGGTGAAATTTAGGGGCATTTGGTGAAATTTAGGCACCGATTTGGTGAAATGCAAAAAACCCGAGTGGCAACCCTGTTGGCCAGTTAGCATTCCAGATATGTAAATTGAGTTCACTGGCTTCATTCTACAACTTTTCCCAGAAGTTATACCCACAAATTGACAGGAATGGTTTGAAAATTTTTGTTGGATGTGAAAGTGCATTGTGGGTAGTAATATCTTACTCCCCTTCCCTCAAACTCCACAAGAATGCCCATATGGTTGTGGAGGAGAAATCTAAGTTAGAAATCAAACTATACCACTCTTGCATTTGATTCTTTTACTATAATTTTATATTATTCTGCAGGGTTAAGTTGCACAACTGTATCAATTTTTCCACCATTACCTGCAATTGCAGTTTCCTCGTTTATTACAAGTCACTATGAAACTACCTTGGGCTCTAGTTTCAAAGCAACCTGACTACTTTATAGACATGCAACTTTAATTATGGAAACATGTCAAAATCATTTTGGAATGACCCTAACAACTTAATCATTGAGGTAACTAAAGTTTTATCTCAGCAGTTGAGCTTTCAGAGTCATTGGAAATTACTTTGTTGTATGTTAATTATGTTGCTGAGCTCATCGAGGTCATTCACAAACAGTTTGCTATAATCCTAATGGCCTTGTAGACCACTTGGGCACTAGGCCACATGAAAACTCAGGAAGTTACAAGATTAGCCCTGATCTTTTTATTGCACTGGTAACCCAGCCTTGAATACTGAACAATCAATGAATCTATGAACAGTTCATCTCCATCTTGCCATAAAGACCAAATGGGCAAAAGGCCTCATAAAAGCTCAATAAGTTAAAAGACTAACTCCAACTTTTCTACCTCCCTGGTAACTCAACCTTGAATGTTGAACAACCAAATTATCTAAGAACAGTACATCACCATCTTGCCACTTGAAACCAACAGCACTCTCCCATGAAACACGTCTCACTTCATGAATCATATCTAGTTTGATTTCCTCTCCATCACCAAATGTACTATGAGCAGGGTACTTGTTGCTCGGCAAGTTTATACCTTCAAAAAGAGGTGAATACTTATGGTTTGAACAATGACTCATAGCAACTTGGTTGAACCAAAGACACTCCCCAGTGACTGGATGAAAAATAAAGGGGCCTTTTTTGTGGGAGTATGACAGAGTAGTCCCATCCCACTCAAAACTATAACCTTTGTCATTCAAATAATCCTCTACTTCAGACATTTCTTGGGTATGGAACTGATGCTGCCAACTCAAGAAAATTGTTCTCTCTTCCTTGGTTTTTTCGTCTGGACGATTACGCCAATACTGAATTAGTTTTCTTTCGCATCTCTCTACAAAGCTGGGGTCAAGTTTTGCGAATACATCACGTACGTCGCTTATAGCAGTTTCACCTCCTCGTGGTGCGGTCTTCAGACTGCTGATGATAAACATTTTAGGACAGTTAACGTTGTAAGACATCTCGTTGTGCAGCTCGACAGTAAATTCCTTTGGATCATTTGACCCGCCAGCTACATTTCGTTCAATCTCTACTCGCGGGGCTGTTCCACCAACATACGAGAAGTGTTCATAGCCCAAACCGTTCACCCACTCAGACAAATCCTTCTCGTTAGTAACAGGAAGACCACGAAACAATATGGCTACTGCAGAGCCGTCCTTCTCGTATTTTCTGTACGCCTCCTCGATCACCTCTCTCGATCTCTTTGCCCAATGTGTTAACGTCGTTTCTTGTTCGTTTCGGGCCTTCACAAGCAGTGGAAAGTTCTCCCTCGGGCCTGAGAGGAACTTCGGAAAGCCTGGAATGTCATAGCTTGGTAAGTATTTCCTTCCAGCTAAAGGTACTGGCACAGTTAGTTGAATCTCTTTAAACGAACCTCGGGAGAAATGTTCACCAAGATGCAATGAACGATGGCTTCGGGCCAGTCGGAGTTTAATGGAACTGGAAATGATACTCCAAGAACGAACAATCATTCTCGGGACGGCCAAATGCTATGCAAGTTTTGCAGAGTTAACGATATTGGAGAGTTGGCTTCGGAATTCGCTACCCCCGTGGTATTGAGAACCCTGCTGTCTAAATAACACTTATATATACATATATATATATATATATATATATATATTCAACAGATGCAATATTATGTATATATATCTACCCTATTGGTACTGAGCAATCTGCACTTTATCGCATATGTATGTACATGTGTGTATGTATGTGTGTATGAATGTATGTATGTATGTATATATATATAACTACAGACAGCAGAGCAGCGACAGCAAAAAATTTTGTCTATTTTACTTCTTTATTCGCTCTACTGGTATGGTATTGAGCGCTCTTCATTTTCAAACCAACACTGCAACCTTTCTGGTCCTCACCTTTGGTTTATATATATATATATATATACAGTAAAGTAACCTCGGAAAAGTCAGCAAATCCATCTTAGACAAGATCAACAATGATATTAGACGGCAGACCCAAGTAAACCAATGGCGTAACTCTACCGACGCTATCTCGTGGTTCCAATCTATTCCCGACAAACAAAGAAAATCATTTATATCTTTCGACATTATAGACTTCTACCCCTCCATCACCGAACAACTACTCGACCGGTCTATTTCATGGGCAAGCCAATTCACAGATATCACGGACAGAGACATCAACATAATCAAACACGCACGCAAATCTCTCCTCTTCCACAAAAACCGCGCTTGGTCCAAACGCAACGCCGACAGCACTTTCGACGTTACAATGGGAAGCTTTGACGGTGCAGAAATCTGCGAACTCGCCGGGCTTTTCATCCTAAATTCACTAGAAGAAAGATTTGGGAAAAACGTCGGATTATACCGCGACGATGGCCTAGCAGTTGTCAACACACGCTCAGGAAGACTATGCGACAAGGAAAGGAAAGAACTCATCAGCACATTTAATGACCTCGGACTTAAAATTACTATTCTGACGAACCAGCAACGCTCCAACTTCCTCGACTTGACATTCGACCTGACTAACGGTACTTACAAACCCTACAGAAAACCCAACGACGAACCTATTTACATTAACCGCTCATCAAACCATCCACCCTCCATTATACGAGAACTTCCTCACTCTATCAACCGACGAATTAACGTGCTATCTTGCAACAAAGAAGCATTTGACGAAGCAGCACAAACGTACAACAACGCCTTGAAGCATAGCAACTTCAACACTGAACTGAAACACAAACCTCACATCCAAACTGAAACCCAACGCAGAAGACAACGCAACGTAACCTGGTATAATCCACCCTACAGCAAAAACGTCAAAACTAACATCGCACGCGACTTCTTGCAACTAATCGACAAACACTTCCCGCCAAACAACAGACTACACAAACTATTCAACAGACACACTATCCGTGTTAGTTACAGCTGCAGCGATAACATGGAAACATTTATTAAAAGGCACAACAATACAATACTGAAGCGACACGACAATCAAGAGAAACCACCTTGCACAAAAAACACTCGACTATGTAACTGCAGAAACCCTGAACAATGTCCTGTAAAAGGCACTTGCCTACAAACCAGCGTCCTTTACAAGGCAAGAGTAACGACCACTGACAACAACGAGACGAAGACATACATAGGCGTAACAGGTAACGACTTCAAAACCAGGTACCGAAATCACTGCAAATCGCTCAACAACAAAAAATACTTAAACGAAACCGAGCTTTCAAAGCACATTTGGAACCTGAAAGACAACAAACGCAAATACACAATCGCGTGGGATATCATCAAACAAATTCCATCATACAAGGCAGCATCAAGAAAATGTCGCCTGTGCCTCGAAGAAAAATTGTTTATCCTAAAGAGACAAGGGAAAAACATTTTGAACAGACGGTCCGAACTATTCAGCAAATGCCGACATGTAACCAAACACTTCCTTTAAACTTTTGTCACCTGTATATATATGAATAATTAAATCTTATCTGTCAGTTGCCTGATGATCGCCTGAGCGCGTGAAACTCAGAGTAGTGACAGCAAAATTTTTGTCTTTCGTATTTACTTATATATATATATATATATAAGAGAAGTGAGAGACAAAATTCGGATTACTTCATAGAACTTTTTAATCACGACAAATTTGTTTCGTTTGGCAAGCTAAGTTTGCCACACTCGTCAGGTGATAACAGGGGTGTAGTGGAGGGGGGCTCAGGGGGGCTGAGCCCCCCTTATTAAAATTCCATGGCAATTTGGGGGTGATGAGCCCCCCTTTATATTTTTTGCAGATTGTGTAACTTTAATCATGTTTGAATGTTCTGTGAAATTTATGTAAAGATATTCAGTCATTTCCAACAAGAATGATTTCAGTAATTTCTAGTCGGCCCTAACATGTGCCGCCCAAGTACTGATCGTGGCGATTGTATTCCTAATATTTTACCTTTTACAAACACAGAAACACTGTTAAATTTTAATTACAGAATTACTGTTAGCAAAAATAAAAAAAATAGCATTTTTCAAGTTTATCATTTTTTCGGTCCTCCCCTGATGTTCAGGACACTGTGTTGGTGAGCCCCCCTTGTTAAAGTTCCAGGACTACACCACTGGGCGATAATCGCGTTTGTAGTGACATGCCAGAGAACTTGGTTACTTAAATGAAATATAGCGTCATAGATTAAATAGGTGTCAGTTTACAATGGTGTTTACAGTAGAGTTATTGGTTGTTTAATAGGAATATCTTTCTGTGTCTGCATGTAGTTATAAGTTCATTTCTTTTGTTGGGTGAGCTCAATTTCGGGTGGTAAATAATTAAAAATTTCTCATGAAGGCAAAGATTACAACGTATTGTTTTGTTAGAATAAGCCTTACATTTCCTGAGGATTTTCCATTTGATTGAGTATGGGACATTTGATTCTTTTAAAGACCAGATGTATTTGCTAAGTTCTGTTGCGTGTTTCTTGTTCGTATCTTTGAATGAACTGCGGTGGTTATTGAACCTGGTTTTGAATCTGCCTGCAGTGAGTCCAACGTACGTTTGAATTTCGTTGTTGTCTTCTCTGGTTACCGTTGCTTGGTAAACGAAGCTTTCTGCTAGGCATTTTCCAGACAAAGGACAGGAAACTTTCTGTCCGCAGTTACACTCTCGGTTTTCGGTGTCGTCCGTTGTGGTTGTTTGCTGCGCTTTCGTGAGTAGAGATTTGTTGTGGGCAGAGATTATGTTGTGGAAATTTGGCATGCAGCTGTAACTGAGTTTGAGGGTATTTCTGTTTAGGATTTTGTGCAGTGGATGGTCTGGTGGGAAGCATTCGTCGATGATTTTTAGAAATTTGTGGCCTATATTTGTTCTGCGTTGGAGTTGTATGGCGCATTAAACCATATGACGCGTCTGGTTCTTGAACGCTTTGGTTTCGCGGGTTTAGGATCAAACTTTAGCGTGTGATTGTATCCGCTTTTTTGTAAGGCTTCCTAATACGACGGAATGGCTGTATCAAACGATTTTTTGTCTGATGATATTTTGGAAAGTCTTCTGTTGATTGATTCAGGTATGGTACGTAGAATGGAAGGAGGATGATTGCTGCGGCTGTTTATATACTGTGGTATGTTTCCCGGTTTCATAAATGGTTTGTAGGTGGCGGATCTAAGGTCTAGTGTGATGTCGAGGTAGTTAACGCATTTTTTGTTAGCTTCAATGGTGATCTTGAGGCCGTGGTCATTAAATGTTTTGCAGATGTGTTTCTTGATATTTTCAATTTCTTTCGGTGATTTGTTAAAGGCAGCAAGTCCGTCGCCTCTGTAAAGTCCGATGTTGTTGTCATATAGCGGTGTTAGTTTTGACAGTAGGAAGGAGCCGACAATTTCACGTTTCTGCTCCGTCAAACGAACCCATCGTCACGTCAAAAAGCGAGGTCGATGATTTCTTGCACCAAGCTGTGTTTTCGTCAAAGAGAATGGATTTCTTTGCCTGGATAATAATCAGTGGTGTAGTCCTGGAACTTTAACAAGGGGGGCTCACCAACACAGTGTCCTGAACATCAGGGGAGGACCGAAAAAATGATAAACTTGAAAAATACTATTTTTTTTATTTTTGCTAACAGTAATTCTGTAATTAAAATTTAACAGTGTTTCTGTGTTTGTAAAAGGTAAAATATTAGGAATACAATCGCCACGATCAGTACTTGGGCGGCACATGTTATGGCCGACTAGAAATTACTGAAATCATTCTTGTTGGAAATGACTGAATATCTTTACATAAATTTCACAGAACATTCAAACATGATTAAAGTTACACAATCTGCAAAAAATATAAAGGGAGGCTCAGCACCCCCAAATTGCCATGGAATTTTAATAAGGGGGCTCAGCCCCCCTGAGCCCCCCTCCACTACACCCCTGATAATAATGTTTTTACCACCCGGAATTGAGCTCACTCAACAAAAGAAATGAACTTATAACTACATGCAGACACAGAAAGATATTCCTATTAAACAACCAATAACTCTACTGTAAACACCATTGTAAACTGACACCTATTTAATCTATGACGCTATATTTCATTTAAGTAACCAAGTTCTCTGGCATGTCACTACAAACGCGATTATCACCTGACGAGTGTGGCAAACTTAGCTTGCCAAACGAAACAAACTTGTCGTGATTAAAAAGTTCTAAGAAAATGTCGCCTGTGCCTCGAAGAAAAATTGTTTATCCTAAAGAGACAAGGGAAAAACATTTTGAACAGACGGTCCGAACTATTCAGCAAATGCCGACATGTAACCAAACACTTCCTTTAAACTTTTGTCACCTGTATATATATGAATAATTAAATCTTATCTGTCAGTTGCCTGATGATCGCCTGAGCGCGTGAAACTCAGAGTAGTGACAGCAAAATTTTTGTCTTTCGTATTTACTTATATATATATATATATATATATATATATACATATATATATATACGTATATATATATATATATACCAAGAAGAGTATGCAACAAAAATGTCACATAGAAGGCGTAAGGTTTAAGAGCGCTCAATACCATACGTAGAGCGTAATATATTATTTATTTTACAGTAAAATGCTGTCGCTACTCAGAGTTTCACGCGGTACGCGATCATAGGGCAACTGACTAATTCGGTTCAACTATTCTTATTTACATAGGTTGTGACGTTAATTAATTAATGTGTTTCGTTACATGGCGACACTTTGAGAAAAGTTCAGTTCGTCTGTTTAATAAGCTATTATGTTTTCCTTTCGTCAATAGGAGCTTTGACAAAAGCATAATAACTTATTAAACAGACGAACCGAACTTTTCTCAAAGTGTCGCCATGTAACGAAACACCTTATTAATTAATTAACGTCACAACCTATGTAAATAAGAATAGTTGAACCGAATGTGTCAGTTGCCTGATGATCGCGTACCGCGTGAAACTCTGAGTAGCGACAGCATTTTACAGTAAAATAAATAATATATTACGCTCTACGTATGGTATTGAGCGCTCTTAAACCTTACGTCTTCTGTGTGACATTTGTGTTGCATACTCTTCTTGGTATATATATATATATATATATATACATATATATGTAAGTAAATTTCATCTTACTAAGTGTAGATGTTTGTAAGCTTGGATATATGTATGATGAAAAGTTTGTTCTCAAGCTTTTATCTCAGAAAACTTCTGAGCTCCCCAACAATGCTTGCCGTCTGAGACCCTATAGTGTAGTGGCAAAACAACCGTACCGGCAATCGGGAGACACGGGTTCGATTCCCGTTGGGGAGCTCAGACGTTTTCTGAGATAAAAGCTTGAGAACAAACTTTTCATCATACATATATCCAAGCTTACAAACATCTACACTTAGTAAGATGAAATTTACTTACATACAATATCACATTACTGGTATGTTCAGCTTTCAAGTACGAAAGAGGCATATCAATATTTCGAACCAGGTCCCTAATTAACATCATGCTTGCCGTCTGAGACCCTATAGTGTAGTGGCAAAACAACCGTACCGGCAATCGGGAGACACGGGTTCGATTCCCGTTGGGGAGCTCAGAAGTTTTCTGAGATAAAAGCTTGAGAACAAACTTTTCATCATTCATATATACATATATAGGTGAAAAGGTTATTAACAACTCTGACAGTGCTCAATATCTTATCCGATAGAGCAAGACAATAAAGTAGAACGAAAAGATGAATGTTGTTACTAATAGTTTCACGCCAATAGACGATCTTCGGACAACTAGACCAGTGGTTCCCAACCTGGGGCCCGCAAACAATTTTTGGTGATCCGCCAAGATTACGGGGTTCACCGGTGATCCGCGCAAAAGGAACGGGGTCTGCAGAAGGTAGCTATTTTTTTTTTTTTTGGCAAATGACTACCTGCAATATTGGTTCAAGTATTTTTTTATTGCAAACTACCAGTTAATATCGCAAATTCCGAACGGTGCAAGTGTAACATAAGAACTCGTAATTTTGAGGTTTTAACAGATCACACCTTCATCTCATGTTACATGCAACCACGCTTCGCCTGTTCACCCAGAGCTTCGTTCGTACAGGAAAAGTTCTCCAGCGTTTATCTGTCCATAAATTAATCATGAGTTCGAAACGATCTGCCACTGGGAAGATTAAACAACGAGGATACAATGTTGAGTACTTATAATTTGATTTTATTCCATGCCGAACTGAGCAAAGCAAACCTGAATGCATCTTTTGCGGAGAGATTTTAAGCAATGAAGCAATGAAACCGGCGAAGCTGCAGTTTCAGTTGGGGAGGGGGTCCGCTGAGATTTTTTAAATCAGTGAAGGGGTCCCTGGGAAGCAAAAGGTTGGGAACCACTGAACTAGACGATCTTCAGACAACTTGTCTGAAGATCGTCTACTGGCGTGAAACTATTAGTAACAACATTCATCTTTTCGTTCTATATGTGTATCTTTCGGTCAATGTGTGTATATATATATGTATACACACATTGACCTAGAAAACTGATCTAGCACTTCCGAAGCGTAAAACAGAATTTTTTAAAGGAAAGTTTCAAATGTAGCGGTACTATGTTGTGGAATAATCTTTAGCAAGAAACCAAATTATCTGAGACGCTGCACCCTTTTAAGAGAGGCATGTACGTCGGACATAACCAATGATGCTGGATCATGCCAAGTAGCATATTTACAGTCCTTTTTTTTTTTACTATATGTTGTTTTTATTTTTTTACTGTATGTTATACATATATATATATATATATATTCACCTGACGAGTGTGGCAAGCTTCGGACTTGTCATACGAAACAGATCTGTAGTGAATAAAAGTTCTTATGAAGTAACCAAATTTTGTGTTGTGATTAATCCGCTCTACCTCGGTATAGAGCACTCTGCACCCATATGATTTTATTGATACTTGTTATCAATACATATATCTATCTATATATGTATATATGCATATATGTGTACATACACATATAACGGCTGTAGTAGTTACATTATGGTATTTTATCGTATTTATAGAACATCTTTTTTATTTCTTAAATTTGTAAGTGTGTGACGCCCCTCGTGGAAATCCGTTAACGTTGTCAAGGTCAGCGTAAAGTTTTACCACCAATCACCACAACCAGTTCTATTACCCCTCATAGTCATCGGAAGACTCTCATATGTGCCACAATTGGGTTCACTTTTTTGGTCCAATTGCCGATTGCAGTCATACTTCCAGTGATACCAGACTGATTCAAGACAGACAACGTCCTGCAATGATCGCTCTGCCGCCATTGTGCATACGCTCATATGGTGATAACATGATTGAGGAATAAGAAACTATTCCGGTAGTTGAACATAGTCTAAAATCAAACGCACGAATTTTTTCTTGCTGGGTTGTTTATTTGCTGAACTTTAAAAGCAGCGTGATGTAAATTTAAAAAAAGAAAGATGATTTGGACGTTCCTTAGTGCAGTGCTGTGAACGACTACGACACACGTTTGAAATATTTAAAATATCTACAATCTATGACTAAGATCAGGACACCCCTGAATCACAAAATTCATAAATAAGTACAAGGTGACGTACATCACATAGGTAGGATAATTGGTTAAAATATATAATTACTTCAACTAAGACATTGTCACTGGTCACATCTAAGATTGACCGCAAAAAATTTCCAGGCGGAATCGATCGCGCGTATCTTGGGAAAAATTACGTTTCTTCACAACGATGGGCAGAGGGAAAGGCGGATGAACTATCCGCAAAAGGTCCAAGTTAGCAGCAGATCCATGCAAGGACCAGGTTTACAGAAGCTGACAAACGTTTCCAATTGGATTAAAATTTATGTCAATGTTATCTACAAACAAACAAACAAACTTTCTCCGGTGAGCAAATTTAGCATCGTTTTGAATGAGTCGATCCAAACAATGACCAAAGGAGTGCTTTCAGAAGACAAAAGGATGCACCCAAATCTCGCAATTCCCTTCATCAAACTCAAAACGAACCCCAAGAAGATACATTGGCGTGGCCTTGGAGGTTTAAAGCCCGATTTTAAATATAGTATGTACGTTGCATGGTGGGTAGAGTAAGTTCACGAATGGCCGAGTGCTGAGGGATTGACCAGAAGTAGGGGCCATGGCTGGATTAATATTTCCAACGGCAGAGAAAACCTTAATCCTTCCCTGTTTGTACACGAAAGCAATGATTCGATGACTTCCAAGTAAAGAGTTCAGGAGTCGTTCCAAGTGATTCCATTTGACAACTCTGACCTCCAGCAACTTTTAGCCGGGCGCCAGTTGTGATGAAGCGAGAACCCTATTCCATCTCCGTAACCGCATCTGCAGCTGCTAGCGACCAAATGACTACTACAATTAAAATTGAGTTAACAACGATTCGCATGTCAGCGGCGTCGATTTTGCTGCAATTCCATGGCTTAGTGCTAAGCTTGGCTCTGACTCTACCTTCGTAGATCACCTATTGGCCAAGACCGCTCGTCTGCACGAAAGAAGAACATCTTAAAGATTTTGACGTATTTTCTCCAGTCTTGCTCCATTTATTCCCAGAACCAACATCTTCATTTGCATAAAATCCGAATTAGCGAAGCAAACTCCTCAGTCCTGGTGTTCACCTGTTTGGATGAAAGCCGTCAATGTCACATCGGCACCACCATCATCTCAATTTTACAACAAACCCAGTTGTCAGGGTGATTTTCTGATACTAGGTGCGTGTCGATTTTACGACACATTCGCTGTTGATTTCTTTATGTTATCGTTAGAGTCTGGTCTGAGGTCATAGTACGTGTTGAAGACACGTTCATGTTTATAAGATTTTAACGCATTGTATATGTGAATGAGTAAGCGAGGAAAACGTTCAGTAAAGTACCGAAGATAACCATCCGGTATACTACCGAGAGATCGACGGACATCTTCCGGAAGCTCACGATAGTGGTGTTTCTGCAAAAATGGTCGAGAACATTGAATGGGTGTCAGTATAGCATGTTATTCCGACTGTTCATGAATGTTTGAGAATTGTATACCTTGTTACGTATTGCCCGGAGTAAATCTCGGACTTCTGTTCCTCTGTAGCTGCGAAATCTACGAAGATCTAATTGCGGGAATGAAACCGAACTATTTAACTCAAAGTAGGAGAAAGTAACGGCATGACAGGAAGGAAGGAATGGAGGAAAGTCAAGGAAAGGAGGAAAGTCAAGGAAAGGAGGAAACAAGGGAGGGAGGGAGGGAGAGAAGGAAGGAAGGAAGGAAGGAGGGAAGGATGGAGGGAGGGAGGGAGGGAGGGAGGAAGGGAGGGAGGGAGGAAGGGAGGGAAGGAAGGAAGGAAGGAGGGAAGGAAGGAAGGGAAGGAAGGGAAGGAAGGAGGGAGGGAGGAAGGAATACAATTGTACAAGGGAAGCAAGGAACAGGAAAGGAATGGAAAGGAAAATGGAGCGAAGGAGAAGATATTCATGCAAGCACAAAAACGAAAGAAGTTTACCTCCTCGCAACTCGGGACCAAGGTGAACGCACCAATCCCCGCGGACCACGCGAATCGATTCACGTTCTAATTCTTTTACTAATAAGGAGGTATTAGGGTCCTCTTTTTCAATCCTGTCACTGACATCCTAGTTGGTAACACACAGAATATACTTTAGTGCTATGCTTCGTTCAGTTCTGAAGTGGTAGGCATAGTTTCACTGACTGAGTATTTCTGGGTAAAACAATACATGATTACGTAAGATACAAACTCCGAAAAATAAAACCTTGTACTCTCAAGATTCGAGTTCTGAAAATCATGACAAATGTGAAACGGTTCTATTTGGACTTTATCAAGTCTCTCGAACCTGAGGTTTCAGAATCACTTTGAAATAAAGTCGAAACGTTACAGTGATTTATAGGCTTGTATTTTCAGAACTCGAATCTTGGGTTTAAAAAGTGTTATATTTAGCTGTTTGTCATGTATTTCTTTAAGACTGCCGGCTCGAGATGGCTTCTGGCTTAATGTAGAATTTTACCTGGAAGAACGCCAATTGTTTAGCTCGAGACCAGAAGAATGGATGTTTCAGGACGGTGTGTACTGTAGGTCTGTAAGAAAGTTATTTATTGGTGTAAATTATTTTTTTTGATTGTACTACAACAGCAAGTCCACATGTCGCGATTCAAGGGTGACAACATAGTTATTCTTAACGTCATTCGAGCGTATTCTGTTGTTGTGTTACAGTAGCTAAGATCAGTTCATTTCAGCAAGAATTAGTGATATAAGAAGTAATTAAGAAGTCATGTGCGTGGAATACGCTGGGAAAGTTTATCGTTGGAACAAAGAATATGACGTCACAGTGGCGTCATCTAGAAACTTGAAAACTGTAATTTTCCGTACTATACTTTTGAAACTTCATTCGAGCCAATGTGCTATCTGAGAAAAATAAGGCATACGATAATTCAGAAATCAAATTTTTACTACCTTCTTAAGGCATTTTTCTTATGAAGGCCCGATATATACGTCAGTTTTTCAATATTCTTAAAATCCACTCATACTTTTTTGTTGAAAGACATTATGAAATCTATAAGTCCGGATTTTGTCGTTTAGTCTGGATTTAAGAAACATCTACGACAACCTGTATGTGGTATGTGACCATACCATACACTACATCCACACCTACCACATAAGAGCTGTCGCATAGTTGGTTCGATGATCTGTGAAGTGCTATAAGAATTTTTGATTCTAATCCTCGTTAGCAAATGCCTCACTATCTGTGGAACTTAATTTGTCTGAACACCCTGAGACTTTATATATAATAACTTTATACATAATAGTAGACCAAAGGGTACTTGGGCCAAAGAATCCAAACACGAAATAATATCAGCTATTTCTTTATTCGACGTAATCAAGGACATTTACCTTTTCGTGGCATCACTCTCGATCATTTGCCTGATAAGCTCTTTAGCGGTATGTTCACCTGCTAAAAAATTATCGAGGAGTAAGAAATAATTAAAAATCCATAATTTTACTAACATGTTCTCGATATACGTCCACGTTAACATTGGCCACCCGGAATTATGTTACCATATGGACATGCCAAGTTAAGCTAAACCTTGGCTCATTAGCCAGGGAAATCCAGATGCACGACCATCAACGGACCACTTCCAGCTCGAAGCGATCCTCCAACACCCTACACTGAACGCACAGTGACAGACCTACAGTATTTAATCTTCACGACATTAAATGGCACTTACCATCACATTCTTTAATCATTTCAATGTTAAATTCACCATTTATGATGTTCGCTTGTTGTTTAAAGCGGTCACCGAAAGGATGAAGTCCACCTGACAGGATGTAGTAGAAGATACAACCAGCAGAAAATATGTCGACGGCACGGGTCTGCAAAGAAGAGAAACGACAGTTCTTGGGTTATAGTATTCAACTTTGGTGAAGTACAAGAACCAGGTCATCGGAAAGTTTTCTCATGAACCTTTGCTCATTATTTTGGACTTCTAAAGACAGCAGAACATACTTAAGTTGCATTCATTCTACCGTAGTTATCTCTTTCGTTACTTCTCGTACAACGACTAGTCCTTGCATATCCAAAAACATCTTCGCCACAAACTAATTTGCTTCCACGTTAAAACAATTCTGATATTTTATTACATCCTCTCTAAGTCACAACGGTAAATTATCTACAGTTGTCCTTTACTACCATGAACATCCCTGCCTACCCCAGATTCCTGTCATTTTATAATCAGATAGAAAGAGGTTCGAATGCAAGCTATTAAATTGATCTAAAAATTCCACTGTATCCAGGTATCGTCCGTTCACTCCAAAGCATCCACGAATATCCCCACCTTCTAACCGCCTTCTACTTTCGTTCACTTTTGGTTCGTTTTTGAAGGAATTCATCTTAAGGCCTATCCACAAAATACGACTATCGTATACAATTCTTCACTTTGGCGTATGCGATTATGTCATGAAAGCACAATACCTGCTTGCTATTCGCTCGCGAACGTTGCAACTGGTCCTGAATACTCTGATTGAATTGGATACATCAAAATGAACAATTGTACACGACGGTCGTATCGTGTAAATGGGCCCTTACTGAAACGTGTTTTGTTATTCCGTAAGCTGTAGCTGTGCCCCATAATCCAACACTTACCATTTTACACTCTGGTCGAAACATTTCCGGTGCTATCCAGCCATCTGTTCCGATGGCACCTGACTGTGACGTCAGGGAATGACGTCCGTGAGCCAATTTCTTGCACAGCCCAAAGTCGGATAGCATCGCCTTCACTTCTCCTTTCGTGTTCGACTTGGAAATCAGAATATTATGAGGCTTTATATCGCGGTGCACTGAAACAAAGGAAAATAAAATAAACAAACAAATAAAACGGAAAAAACCCAACAGGTTGTACGGGGTGCTGGTGGTACAGTGATGGTGCACGTGTCTCTCACCACTGTGACTAGGGCTCGTTCCGGCTCTGTGCAGTCATCTTATTAAAGTTATCTTGGTCATATGTGAGAAGAGTGTTGTCCAGTTTGACTCTACCAAGCATCGTAGGGTTTTTCCAGGTACTCCGGTTTCTTCCTGTAGTAACATTGGACCCATGAAGGGGTGGTCCTTGCTGGACCTCTGGGGAGAACACCTTAGGTCACTGATAGGGTTATCCAGTATAAATAAAGGCACGTGCAGGCATGCACGAAAGCAAGCAAGCAAACAAATAACAAATAAACAAATAGAACACTATGGCATTTAGACTCGACCGCTAACTGTTAAGTTGATAATTCTTAAGTAGGAAAATCTCGAGTGTCTAGATATTTTAAGACCCAACCAGGACCTGTTGCGAATGGCCCAAAGTTGCTTTTTTCGCAACAGGTCTCAGTTGGGTCTTAAAATATCTATACACTCGAGATTTCCCTCTTTCAGAATTATCAAATTAACAAATAAATTAATTCTTCGCCGTATGATATTTTAATTTACTTGATAACCTTATGACCTAAGTACCTAAATCACACGCTCCAACTTTAACACTGCTCTTCAGGGACTAAACCAGGACGTCTGAAAAGGTAGGGCGGCGAAGTCAGAAACTTAATCTTGCTTCCCAGAATGGAAAATCTTTTGTTTAATACAGGAAAATACATTTCCTGGCCGAAATGTCAAGGAGGAAAAAATCACGATTTTCCTTTAAAAAATCCAATATTTTCATCCTGTTACTTCTTAAATATTTTTCGGACATAAAATTTTTTCCACCAATGGCTGGGTGGGGTGAAGGGCTAGGCCCCATCATCCCTTCAAAACCTTTATATAGCATTTGTAAGTGCAATCTTCATCGGTCGATCAGCACCAGAAGTTTCCGAGAATCGTGAATCTTAATGTTGTCATTCCCTTATATAAGAGTTTTTGGTTAATGTGACATCACAAAAACTTTACCTCGGCTCACGTTCTTGGTACTTACCAATATTAAGTGAATGAAGATGACTTAAGCCAAGCATGGTTTGCTCCATCAGTTGAACAGGTTCAAGTCCATGACGATCAAAAGTAGAGTCCTCAACGTACTGATAAATGGGCAAAAGATTTGTGGTGAGTGTGCAGTGTCATGTTTCAAGAGCAGACTAGGATCAGACCTCAAGCAAGATTGTGTAATTGACGTGATATCTCCTCAGACCGACGAAACTACTCACAGTTAGGTTTCTTAATATTTTCAGACAGAGTCACGTTGGTTTGAGTATTGTCATCATTAAAGAAGAGACTTCCCCACGCATTTCTTACCTCTTGAACTGTCGATGCACACAGTTCTATCGCAATGTAACGAAATTGAGGAGTCTCTTCCTACAAGAATGAAGGAAATTGTCGGATACATTAATAGCAACACTTGACAAGACTTTAAACATCAAATTACTGACAGCTTTTAAATCAAACAGTGAAGTTGTTCAATCAGAGTAATCTTAACTGTACAAGTAAATGCAGATACTTACTGTGCAGAAGTACCTGATAACGTTCGGATGTTCATCAGACTCTCCCAACAAGGCAACCTGTGAGAGAAATATGCCCAACCTTAGCTCTCGTTCACGAAAACCACAGGCTGTAAATGTATTTTACTGCATCACTCACATTACCTCATTGTTCGCAAAGCTAAAACAATCTGGGAGGATCCGTTTCACGGCCACACTACGGTTCTCAAATTTCCCTCTAGAAGCAAGACACCGAGGATTGTTAAAAGTAAAATTTCAAGCGTTATATTGTGTTGCTCTGTATTGCACTGCAGTGAATTGTAATGTATTGCATTGAATTTGAAAAGTATTGTACTGTATCGCATCCAAAAGGAACGCACTATGCTATTCATCCTCTACTATAATTCTTTACTGATGATCAGATACACCACTTCTACTTACTTGTACACGGCAGTTCCTTCACAACCTCTTCCAATTAAATCTTTAGGGTTATAGGAGATTTTTCCAATTGTAATTAAACCAGCAGAACCTTTAAAGATCAAAAACAGGATGATGTCCATGGTTTTACTCTATTTCCCCGCATGACCAATTGTCACGTAAAACAAAGATTTAAAACAGGTGATATTAAATATTTGGGTGAATTCTGTTCTGCTGAAGAAATAAAAGTTCACAGTTTGAAAAAAGTAAACGTAAAAAAAACTAGATAAATTGGTTGATTCATTCTTCTTACCATCTTCATCACTAGAAACTGTGTTGACATGATCTGAAGAATGACCGCTGGGTCCTGATTGTTTTGGAGGGATCTCCAATGTTGTACCTGCACTTCGCTTCTGTCAACAGCAATAAAAAGAGATGAAGTTCATGTATGTAGACCAAATGTGCAACATGGTGCAGTAAGAGAATGTCAACCAACGCATTGATGACAAAACCAAACAAGCATCTCCAGGAGCACTTAATATCAGCATAGCACAAACAAACAAATAAACAAACTGACAAATGAGCAAGCTGTCAAAAAAATAATAAATTAACAAGCAGACAAACAGATCAGCAAACCAACCAATCAACCAACCAACCAAGATGGGAAGCATGCTTCAGAACAAATAAACAAATAAACAAACAAACATACAAACAAACAAAGACAGATGCAAGCAAGGTACAATCAAACAAATTGATCAGCAGAAAAACAAACAACAAAATAAATAAGTAAACCAACAAACCTTGAAAGACACAACCATACAAAAACAAAGAAATGAAACAAGTATGCAACTGGCTGACAAAACAACCAAAACAACGAGGATACAAACAAACAAAAAAGACAAGAATATTATTGAATGATGATGACTACAACAACAACAAAAGCATACCTCTATATAAAATATTAAAATGATCACAAGAGGTATGCCAATGGTTGCAAGGATTGTATACAGCAACCTCTCATGCATCTTCAGCATCTCCATAACCTGCTCCTGAGACATACTCTCTCTACCAGAACTCTTTCTTACATCAACCATATCCTGAAAATCATCCTCATAGGAGTCATATGATTGAGGAATGGGTACAAATGGATCTGCAAGATGAGTTATTCTCAGCTTGGGTGGAGCCACAGGAGGAACTGTGTGGTGGCCAAATATTATCGGAGTGTTACCATCTGAGATGTTGGGAGTGGCATTCTTTTTCTTAGTTTTAGAAGAATTCTCAATCTTTCCTGGAGTTTTGTTCTTTCCTTGGTTCTTTGGTTTAGCATTCAAACCTCCAATGACTAGTTTTATGGTAGGTGAAGGTGGTCGGATGGGTGGCAATGATTCACCTTCTCCCCCAGAAGGGCCATCAATTAAGGGAAGCTTTGGCTAAATTTAAACAAATAATCAAGGCAACATTAATCACAAAATTAGTTGACTAATTGTTAACATCTCATCAGCATTTAGGCATGTAACCTGTAATTACTGGTGAATGTGTTTTTATCTGTAATCACACATTAGGTTTTACATTAACATTATTGCAATGGAACTACTGTTTCTTTGAATCATGGCAAATGACTAACTGTACCTCAATCAAGGGTGTTCCTTCTTCAATGACAGATGGTAATGCAAAAAGCTTTCCTTCATGTTCGCCAACATACAAAGTTGCACTGTAATGATGACAGATTAATACTTTAGAAAAATTTACAACATTTAGAAAAAGAAGCCACCTACCTAAATGAAAATCATAGTACTATGGAACATTTTAATAATCCTGATTGAATCTTGACTGGACTTAAATTGGGCAATAAACAAAGCAGTTATTCAGTTAATCAAAAATACGTACTCAAAATACAATTCACCAGAGTCTAAGAATTTGGTTCCGGAGCTGTCAGTAAAGGTCCTATTGCTAGTTAATGTTTTCAATGTTTCTTTTGCGATGTGGGTGACTGGTACTTTGAGGAGGCCATCTCCATCCCATTCATAAATCCCAACAACAGGAGAGTCAAACTGCTTCTCCCAGTGTATCTTGCCTGAAACAATTTCAAATGGCAGAGAGAGAAGGTCAGATAAGGCCTGTGTAGCTTTAAGAAAGATTTTAAATTACTGTTCTATACAACCCAGCTTGTAAATTGGTTTAGAATTAATTCTATATGGTTACATCAGATATGGACAGTTTTTTTAGAAAGTTGCCATAGTATTATTGGTTCTTACTGTACTTAAATATTTTATAACATTTAGCTACATTTTAAAAAAAGAGTTTACACAATTTGTCAAGCATTTTTTGAACGGTAGATAAACACCTATAAATTTTGCATTGACTGTTTATTGATTTTTTTCCCCTCAAATGCTTTCAGTCAATTCAAAACCAGTCAGTATGAGCTTCATGGATAGTTCATAATCTATTCACCAGAATTCAAAAAGTGTTCAACAAATTCTTCAAATAAGATTTGTCAATTTCAGGAAATGAAATGAATTACATAAATTTTTGTGGAGAACACTACTGCTGCCTTGACAATAAATTTACAGAAACCCATTCAGTTTACCTGAATCTAATTCCATAGATACTACCAAACCATCTGAACTTGAACAGAAGTGGAACATGTCTAAAAAGTAAGAAGAAATAACAATGTATCTGGCCAGTGTTACAATGTATAAAGGTATAAAATTCAGTTTTAAAAGAAATAGCTGGAATATGTCAGTTATTAGGTAATGCAAAAGTGCATTTCCTTATTACCATAATATACACTGTTTTAATTACCCAGAATCTCAATTACACGAGTTATTTTCATGCTACTAAAAACTCCCACAACTGTCTTTGAACTGCACACATAAACTCTACATACAGAGATGGTTTTCTGAATTAAAGCCACATAGTTGAAACAGTGGGTGTTATTACATGCCAGTATGCAAAAAGTTCCTGTTTCTCTCACTCAACCTCAATTCCTCCACTCATCTATATTATATCAGAGCAAACAAGTATATCTGCTTCAGTGCATCTTCTGAAACTCCAAAAATGCATACTTTACTAGTAAAGATTAGTTTCCAAAAGGACAACCATCAGAACATGTCACACAATTTTCTCACAAATAAATTTTTATCACAGATCAGCCAGATAAACATTAAACCATATAAACATTTAGCATCCCATAAATTTAGGACTAGTGTACATATTATAGTCTTTGGTAAGCTTTTAGAGCAATCCGCTGCTTACCATAATCAATTTCACTTGCTACATGAGATGAGTAGTCAAGATAAGTTGTGTTCCATCTAAATATAGTAATGAACAAGCCAAGTTTTGCATTAAAATTTGCCAAACAAAATATGCTATTGATAATATAGACTAAAAGTGCTATCATGCAGGTTACCTTTTTTCCCTAGTCTTGGCATCGTACATTGTAACTGTATATTCTAAAATTAAACCAGTATGTTGGAACATTATTAGGTCAATAAATATAATGATAGTATTAAACTTTATTTAAAAACATATAAATAAATCTTGAAACTTATTTAAAAAAAGGCACATTTATACCAATCTTGTCTCTCTGCTTACACTATATTCCAGAAAACATCAGTCACAAACATGAAATATATAATATATAACCCATGTATATAAAATTATTCAAACTAGAACAAACCTGTCCTTCCCAGAAAGATTGGTGCTTTCCCACTAGACATGCTTGGACATACAGTCTGTGAGTTGTCCATTGACAAAGTCTGTAGTTTTAACCCAGTTTCAGGGTCAATTGCATACCACACATCTGATTTGCGACCTGAAGTTAAACATTTTACATGAGAGATGCTTAAATACCTGTTAAATAGACATACATGTATAATATATCAATTAAAACTCCTCTAAATCTCTGTAAAAACTGAATATATTTATTCAAGAACAGCTGCATCTCTTTCTCTCACAAAAAGTTTAATGCAGTTTCAGTGATTGTCCTTACTCATTAATTAATTTAGGCTTTTTGAACTTACTCTACATTCATCTCTCTTTCTCCAACTAGTTAGGACCTCTTCTAATCTGTATTAAGCTGCTAATCAGTCTCTCAATACTTTTATATTTTTGTAAATTAAAAACAGGAAACTGACCAATATACATCATTCCATCAGTACTGCGACAAGGTGAGGCTTGAACCAACTCTGGGATAGTGAATGGTAATTTCTATGTAAAAAAAATTAAGTATAGATTAATTGCAAGAAAGTGCAGTGATTGGGAATTCTGGTTCCACTGTTACTAACATACTTCAAAATGAAAAGCAAAACTACTTTTCAATACTTGAGTATTATGAGCTTGACTGAACAATTATGAAGCCTTTTTCATATAATATATAGCTAAATCAATATTTTTGTTAACCTTCTTCAAAAAAATTACCTTGAGACTATCAGGTGAACTTCCAAATGCATACAGACTTCCATCATGAGGATCAGGCAGAAAGACTGATCTATAACATAACCAACAAAACTACATTAACTCTTTCTAGCCTGAAATATCTCTCCTCAATAAGCAAAATTGTCTGGAATTACCCAGAATAAAATTGTTCAGCACTGGCCAGAGTAAAATAATAACAGTCAGAACTTGACCAAAAAGAATTAAATAAAGTTTATAAAAAATATCAAAAACATGATCAGATGAGAAACAGATTTTTTTAAGTTATAAATCATCACACTTATTAAAATCTTATTGCCATTTTCAGTCCTGTTATTGATACAATATAATTTAAACTATCAACAGTGGTACTCACCCAGGCCTTACTGGGTATGTTGATTGCAATACAGGATCTATAAAGGATGCCAAAGACAACTTATTGAAAATACAGCACCCCACTTTGAATAAGTGAGCAATATTTCAACCATACAGGAGTTGAAAAAAGTCCCATCCTGTCATCTGGGATAAACAGAACTTGTTGCTAGGGAATAAGTTTTCTCACTCGTTTACCCAGGCATACCATCTACTGACTAAAAGATGTCTGGGATGGTGAAAAAGTATCTTGGGCAAGCAAAATTTGAGAGTTGCTCACCCAGAAGGTAAGCTGAGACTAAAGTTGTTTTTTTCCAATAACTGTCACACCAGGCCAATACAGGATTCCCATGGGAAATTTTGAATATAATTTGGGAAGATTTTTGAGCAACAGTTGAAAAGCCAATTAAGTGTTTAGTTATGGTAAATTTGAAGTTTGAACAAATTCCTACTAATTTGAATTGCCTGATAATAGCTTTCTTTATGAATGATCCATTTCTCGTACAAAAATACAAACAAATGAATAGTAATATTCAATGCCTTAATCCACCACTTCACATGAAACTTCAACTAAAAGTTTGGAGAATTCATAATAATTATAATTATAAATATAATATATAATATAATATAATATAATATAATATAATATGAAAAAGAAATATTCAACCCAAGCTTCCTGTTATTTCATAGAAATTAAAAATTCATCCCATTACTTTATTAAGTTTACATGAAATTCTCTTATGCCTTCAAGTTCTATGAAATCTTTGGTGTCTTATCAGGCATGATTGACATTTCAATACCAACTGTACATACAATGAAACATCCCTAACCAATATAGCCAGACAGCAACAATGCATAAGTAATTAATCATTGGAAGTATTGTTTAATTTCATTTAATGCAGCTGATCTAAACTTTGTGTGGTAGTCCTGTGATATATACTAAAGATATAGTTTAATACAACTTTCTAAGCTGGGAAAAGTTTGTAGAAGTCTTCAGAATTTGGAGAACAAGATTTTAGAATACTACCAAGAGAACCCAAGCTACCTCAAAAGAATTACAATAATTATAAAACAAACTTTGAAAAGAAGTATTCTGGTTCCCAAAATATGAGTAAAAGCTCAAGACAAAATCGAGAAGGTAATATTTTGATTATTTTACACAGTCATTGTCACAGCTAACTGTTAATAGTACTGTGTTTTTACTCATATTTTGGGTACCAGGAAACTTCTTTTTGGGATCTGTTTCATATCATACTTTGTACAGTTTTCAGCAGGCACCGGATTTTGGTCAAAAGAACTAATTATCCTCTAATTGTTCGTCTAAGCTTTGATCTCAACGACACAGTTTAGAAGGTGTAAAGACTTTAAATAGATAAAGCAGCCCTGTTCTATTCTATTGCATCATCTCAACGCTATTGTCATCACGAGCAGTATTTGACTCTGACTTTTCGAACCCTGAAATTGCCTCAGAATGGACGATTGAACGTTGCGGAATAACCGGGACTAATCCATTTTAAAAGAACCAAAACAGTCCTAACGACAAGTCTAAGGTTCCAATTTAGTAATTAAAAGACATTCAAATTACAATCCGAGAAGCCGCTAACTTTTTAGACATATTCTATGTCCTTCCTGAAAGAAATTCACTGACTAGATCTAGATCAGCAGTTCCGATACAAACACCAAACAACCTCTCTCATTATTTCTGTCTTCGCCAGAGAGCAAGCAACCAATTTTGATTTTTGTGTATTGAACGCGCTCCATGCATTATTTAATGCAAATCACTAACTCGCTCCAATTTACTACACACCGAAAGCCATATTTATATAAACAATAATAAAATTGTTTAAACAGCTAGCTGAAGCCCACGTGAAATATTCTCTCACAATGATAGACAAAATGAAACGGCAAAAATACACGAGGATAGCTTAAATCCTTTCACTTGTGGTTTCTATTGAGAACTGGTGAAGGTAAACGAACCAGCTTACGGTAACAAGTGGTTGTATTTTGTTCCGTTTCCCTCAGCGTGCCGCTGTTGGTAAACCCCGCTGTTTTTGAAATATATTGAAAGTCCTTCGATATATTTCAATACTTAACTGATATATATTACAAGGTATACCTCGACAGTGCTGTCCATGCTTTTCAGCAGCTGCCAGAATAAAAAATATGTGAAGTAGTTTCCCTACCTTCTTTGAAAGACCACTTCACTTGACCTGTCTTCTTTCGCACGGCATGCATTGTCCCATCGAGTGTAGACACGAATAGGTAAGCGTTTGGTACGCTTAAAGAATGGCTCTGTAGAGCAGAAAATCAAACATAACAACTAGAATCATATCCACAATTAAACTGAGCTCGGTACGGATCGAGGTCAGTGCGATCAGTAACCAAATCTAGCAAATTAAAGCTGCTTTTGGTTCCATATTGTACCTTGTCATCCGTGGAGGAAGCAAAGTAGCTAAGTATCCCAATAAATACGGGTACGGCGAAGGCTATAATCTTCGTTGCGAGGGCCATCTATAAAGAAGCTGAGGAGCTATAGAGTTCCAGTCAAACGATGTAATAATATCACTTAATATTGCCATAAACTACAGTATAGCACAACACAAAAGCACCTGAAACATGAACAACAACTTCCTTAACGTCGGAAGCTGTAATTGGTTTATTATAATCTGCCTTTCTATTGGCTAGAAACAAAAATACCAGAGTAGAACCTGGGAGCGAGTAGATTATAATTTTGTTCTGCAGGAATAATATATATTGATAAAATACCGCCATAAAAAGCTATTTATCATTTCCCAGTTCTCATCTGATATTGGTTATAATTGAAACAAATTGAAGTATACAACAATCTAGACTATTAGGGAAACGTGAAGCAGTTTAAGAACATGACGGAACTCATGACGGAACCAACGATCACTATGACGGAACTACAACGGAAGTAGATAGAAGAACTTTATTTACCCACGCTAACATCGTTAGTATGAAACTGATTTCCACGATGGGCATGCACATGAACATTATGAACGAAGAAATAGACTAGCAAACAGAATGGACAGTCACACTTCAAGTAGACGGACGTAGGGAAGAACTAAACAAACACAGGGATTAAATTGATTCAAAGCACACCAAGGGGAAAGAATCGTCAATCAAAATTATGGATTAAAGTAAAACCTGTACATTTATTTCCTGTTTAAGCGGCCGAATATTTTTTTTATCTTTTTCGTCCAAATCTCCAGTGGTTTTAGTACATGAATACATTATTGGTTTAAGCCGCTGGGCAGCATAAGTGCGGATTGTTTTTTCCAATGTTTAGTTTGTTTGCCCCATGTTGCAGTTGGTCATGCATACATGGGAAGTGCTATAGAAAGGTTACAGCTATTACATGAGTTTGTTTTGTTTCTGTTTGTTGCACTTAAACTAGAGCGCTGTTGAAACGTTTTAACTCAGTATCACCGGCTACAGGGGTCGGCCTGAATGATTTCCAAGCGATCACCGCCTCCACGGCCTCCTATGCCAAAGAGAAACTTGGATTCCTCGACGAAACTTTCAGGTCAGGTGGACAGCCAGGAGACGGGACCGTTGAAGAAAGTCGATTTTTTCACGATACGATACAGCCGAGACGATGCCAACGAGTCCGATGAAGAAATTTCAATCGTCCGGAAAGAAGACAATGCGAATGGGGAAGACGTGGAGTCGAAAGGAAAGCCACAAAGCCCTGACGTATTCCGTGAAAATACGAGCAACGAGAACAACGGTAATGCAACTAATTCGTTGCTGTCAACTATTTCGCGACCGTTTTTGCATAAATCTCCGACAAAGAGCTCCAGTGAAGCGTCAAATACTCAGGAAAAGCCAGTTCTTGACATGGACAAGGACGAAGAGCATGTGCCTGACCAAGATTTGAAAAGCACCGAGACAGTCCTAGGAGATAGCTCAGTGAACGAGCTTGCCCAGACCAGAGAACCAAAAGTTTCACATGGGCGTCGTTCTGTTTCACCGCCCAAGCAGAGAAACGAAAAGTCGACTGATTCCGTAGTTTCTTCTGCTATGTCATTATCATCATTGCTAAAAAAAGAAATGGAGCACAAGGCTCACTTCGCAAAGGTTAACACAGATGCGAAGCTGAAGAGCGAGAGAAACGGACAGCTTGAGGAGGATTCGACCAAGAAAGGTTCCTTGTCGTCAGCTCTCATGAGAAGCTCACGACTGCTTGTGCCCTTCGGCATGAGCTACGGAGCTAGTACCCGAAAGGAAGACTCAAAAGGAGAGACTTTGTACACAGACGTACCATTGTACAACATCCTGCTTGCTTCGGTCGCGATGTTCCTGTTCCTCATGATGCCCACTTCATCTTTTATGAATGGTTTCGTTTTGGGTGGATTTTTAATGTTTTTCACTATTTGCACTCTCATGTGGCTTCTCACTCCAGAAATGAGCGATGAAGAAAGGTACAGGAGAGATCTCCTGGAACACGCAAAGGAGCTTGAAGGTATGGTTAGAAATGAACCCGAGTCCCTTGAAGCTGAATTGTGGCATCTTTTTAAACCACGAGATCTAGAGGTAAGTAGACGGGTTACTGAAAGACATTTCCTATGTAAATAAACGTTTTCTCTACGCAGCAAACGTGCTGTTTGCTTTTCAGACTGCCTTATTTTCAATTTCCTAGCCCCTTTCTTGGTTTTCCTTTCTTTTTGTCGCACATTTTCCCTCCTTAATACACATCCGCTTGTAAATTCGAGAAATGACACCAAAATGCATGGTGTCAGTTAGTTTGCGAGATAAATGCAATCCTTTGTTTCTTCCGTCATTTTCTTGCATGGTTTAGCTCATGAATTGAAAGCAGGGAATATATTAACCCTGGTTCTCCCGTTTGGTGTCCTATTTCAACAGTGGCAGCATGTCTCCAATGAAAAGAGAAAGTGTGATCCGCCAAAGCACGAGTTTTCACATATGAAATTTGGAAAGAACAATCTCCAGGCAGTTCACCTTCCCTAAATAGTTTTTGCCTTTGAATATAAACCACTTCACATGAGCTAAATAAACTTTATATGACAGGTACAATTTATGTCTTTAGAAATCATCCAAATATATATGTATGTTTGCCTGATGATCGCCATATATATATATATATATATATGTATGAGTAAATTTCATCTTACTGTGTGTAGATGTTTGTAAGCTTGGATATATTTATGATGAAAAGTTTGTTCTCAAGCTTTATCTCAGAAAATTTCTGAGCTCCCCAATGGGAATCGAACCCGTGTCTCCCGATTGCCAGTATGGTTGTTTTACCACTAGACTATAGGGTCTCAGACGGCAAGCATGATGTTAATTAGAGACCTGGTTCGTAATATTGATATGCCTCTTTCATACTTGAAAGCTGAACATACCTGTATGATGATATTGTGTGTATGAGTAAATTTCATCTTACTGAGTGTAGATGTTTGTAAGCTTGGATATATTTATGATGAAAAGTTTGTTCTCAAGCTTTATCTCAGAAAATTTTCATCATAAATATATACACGTCCACACACACATACACATCCACAAGCATACACATTTATACCTATAAATATAGCATATACATATACATGTGCCATAATGTAAGTATCTATCTGTAGGAATATGCATCTGGTAATATTTAAGATATAGATTTTATTTTGCCATTGTCTGTTCAGTTAACTGGGTTATTGATGTTTTTTATCATGTTGGGGCATCTTCTGTACGTCTGTAACTAAACAAACAATAAATGATTAAATTAGTAAATAATAGGTCATAACTGCTTGCAAAGTTGATTATAGGAATTTTAGGGGCATGGAAAATATGAGCAAAGTCATCAGATGTGATACATGATCTATACAAATGAAGTGACTTCAATTGCATGTAAAATCATGCTGAGAGTTTTGATTGGTTCAGTGTTTTTGTGATGATATCCATGCATCTGTCTTATCCAAACCCATTTCAGTGTTTCTTTCAATTTAAATGGCAGATGTATAATGTGATTTTTACTAAATGAAACAGGAGTATTAATCTGGTGAGGTGATGCTAAGTCAGTATTATCATTTTATACCAAAGTACCAGTAGCAGAAGCACAAATGACAATTTATAATGCATTTTGGCTGATGAATATAGCTTTCTTCATCCAGATTTCACAATAAAGTTTTTAACATAAAAAGTATGTCTTGCTTGACCATTTCAGTGGTGATTTGGAAACTGTAAGGTCAGAAAAGACTTTCATCCTCTCAGTTCAAACAAAACAATGAAGCAAAAGTATAAGGATGTCCAGGCCTGTAAGCATATTTTGTAAGCCATCATTTTCTATAAGCAACTGCAAAATGAGTTTTGACATAACTTAATCCCATTAATCCTATAATCCCATGTTTGGCACCAACATATTGACCCAGCCATAACTAATTTTGGACACTCCTGTTGAAGTATCACTTTTAAGGTTTGCTAATATGTAATTTTGATGCTTTGAGTCGTTATTAGTTCACAAATTGTCAGTGTTTTCCATGACAAATTGTCATCTAATTATTCCTGTTATCTTTTAATTAGATATTCCTTTCAACTGTCACTTTATCATTTAGCACAGATGGAAATCTGAATGGAAAAGCAGTCTTTGTGCCACAGAGATTTAATTATTTATTAAATGCAGAGGAATATCGGGCTGTTGTTTTTCTAAAAGTGCTATTTAGGAAAATTTGAAGATTTAAAAAAGGAGAAGTCTTCTCAGTCTGTTAGGTTATCTATAGTATGATGGTAGATGACAATTTATGTTTTAACCAAAATAAACCATGTTTGAAGACATGAAAATTAGGATGTTTAGCTGTAATACTTTATGAATGATATAGCAACAACCATCTGAAGATATATTAACTTCATTGTATTCCACGTTTCTTTATATTCCTGTGAGGCAAGTGGACTGCAGGAAGGTTTGAAAAATTAGGGGATTAGAAATACTTGGGATTTATGCTAACTTAGGTCCTGTTGCTTGATTATCAAATTTTTGATCCTTGGTAGTGGTTATTTAGAAATCAATAATTTTTTGAGTGATGGCTTTTAGTTTCAAAAAGCAGATGTCTTCTGATCTTGGGCAGAAAGTCTACTTTGTCATTTGGGCTAGTTATATTTTATTAATACTTTTCTGTAATTGTGGCCTGGTTTGATTTCCTTTTCCGCAACATGAGACAATAGTTTGTTGTGAACACATGGTGAAAAACTGGCTTTAACTGATATTTCAGTTAGATCTGATCAGTGACAGTTAGAGAAAATTCGCTCGAAGGATGACCGCAGTGCATTGTACTTTTTTTTTTACCATGTTCATTGTTTTGCTTTGGTTCAGGGCTGGTTTTTCAAAGCTTCGTCGTACAACCCGACCAAGCCTGTGGATTTCAGCGACCCAGATCAAGTGAAACCAGTCTACGCATGCGTCTCGGGCCACACGCTGAGTTTGTACACTCCTAGGGACGATGAAGTTTTCAAAATCAAGCGAAGTATTATGCTGGAAGCTAACGTCAGCATTAAATACAGCGCTAGTAAGGACTACGATCTCGGGCACGGAGGCGAGATAGAACTTGTTCCACATACTCTTCATATGAAGCGAATTTGGGTCAAGAAGTATCCAATTTATTTAAAAGTCTTTGAAAAACCCTTGTCGTCTAAAGAAGAAAACGACGAAGATGTTCACGAGACGTTTGAACTTCCTTCTGTTACGGAAGAGATGTATCTTTTCTGCCCCACTGGCCGTGGCAAAGAGGAATGGTTCTACCGAATTGAGAAACTTCTCAAACCACGAATTCAAAAGCACTTGATGACCGACCTGGAAGGCATTTTTAACCCGCACACCAGTTTCCCGCACTATATGGCGAGGCTAATCGGTGCAGCGAGCGAACCATCTTCCCCGGCTCAACTCACGTGGGTTAACGCCTTGTTGGGTCGGATCTTCTGGGACGTGTGGAACAGCGAGTATTGGAACAACAAAGTAAAGAATCGCATTCAGAGTAAGATCTCGAAGATCAAATTGCCACCGTTCATACGCTACCTTAAGGTCGCCGACATGAGGCTTGGTAACGCCCTGCCCACAATCCAGCGCGCGCATAACCTGCACGAAGACGATCGCGGGATCTGGGTAGACCTTGACGTCGATTACGAAGGCGGGATCATGCTGACACTTGAAACGATGGTGAACTTAGAATACTACTTGAGACAACTGACGGAACAAGGCAAGGGAGATGGCGAAGAGGTAGTCTTGAAGTTTAGTCGAGATGAAAGTGGTTACAGTGACGTCAGTAGCTCTGAGAGTGATGAAGGTGAAGTTGACGAGGATTTGAACGATGGGTCACGAGTAGTTCCGACTCGTAGTCAACTGAGTCCCGCAAGTTTATCAAGCGAAGATTCGACCGCTGGAGATAATGGGGACTCAGACACGGAAGTGGAAGGTACACGTCGGTCTGTGGGCTCAGTATCCCAGTCGGAGCCAGACCCCGATCAGGAAAACCAGGGTTGGGCAGGGAAGGTAAAGAATCCTAAAGGGAAGAAGATTTTGAACATGCTTGAAAAGGTGGCGAAGTCGAAATGGGTTCAGATGGCAGCCGAGACCAAAGTAGTGCAAAGAGCTGTAGAGAAGTTCTCGAACCTTCCCATAATTCTTGGCGTGGAAGTAGCGACATTGCACGGCACTGTTGCAGCCAATATCCCGCCTCCCCCGTCGAACAGAATATGGTAAGATTAGAGTGCATTTTAGACACGTTAAGAAATTACTACTCGTGTTGAACCAAATAGGTCTGTCACGGAGGTGACAATTTGGAAGAACACGCACTCGTAAATTTTTCAAACACAAAATGGCACTCATCCTTTGACCTTGCGCTATTTTAATAGTCCTTGAAGAGGTTGCGCGTGCGCGTTATTTCCAAATAGCTTGCTTCTCCTTACCACGTCAGCTGAATACAACTACCAGAACACTTTGCGGTTTTTTTCACTTTTATGCAAACATTGAATTCCCAAAGCGAATGAAAAGACAATTGCTTCGATTAACATTCCTGACAAGTTTTCGAAAGGCATTCTGGTAGTTGTATTCAGGAGGTGTATGAGGGGAAACGACCATTGCACAGGAAACCCAGCTGGTACTTACACTAAAATCTATACCTGTTGGAGATGGATCATCCAGGTTAGGATAGTCTTGAGAAAAACTGTCGGTGACTGACGTTTTGACGGGCTCAACGGCAATCATCTTCAGAGTCGAAGGACCGCTGTCCCAACAGTCTTTCTCAAGGCTAACCTAACCTGGACGATCCACCTTCAACACCTACTAATTCTCCCGGGTTCAAACCATTTGCTTTATACTAAAATCCCTTGCACTTAATCAAATATGTGATGCCAATTGGCAAATTAACCTGTTAATAATTTCTGAATTATTTATTTACGTCCTTCTAGGTTGGGTTTCCGTAGTAATCCTTTGATAAGCTTGATCGCAAGACCAAAACTTGGGGAACATCACGTTCGTCTTACCCACGTAACAGAATGGATAGAATACAAACTGAAACAAGAGTTTAAGGTACGCATACGCTCAGGATGGATACCAGGGAGAGAAAGGGGAAAGGAAAAAGGGATTTATAAACCATGTTCACAAGGTGGTTTTGGTGGGTTTTTTTGTTTATTTTTTTTGTTTTTTTTTTTGTCTACAACAAGAGACGGTATTCGCTTCAGCAAACTTGCTAAAACATTTGAGATCAAACAATTTTCGTTACGGGATATTAAGACAGTTTGTCGATAGTTTATCTCGAAAAGTATCCTTTTGATGAAGCTTCGTGAGCATTAATCGGTAGCGTCAAGTCCATAAACGTTACCATCCTTTTATCATCTTAGTACGTTTTAAGGTATAAAAGCCCTGCCACGTGACCAAATGCGTACAGTCAATTGGAGAATGTTCCTGTTGAGTATGAATGATTTTTTTAATTTGTTTTCAGTCAATGTTTGTTTTGCCAAACATGGAAGATCTGACGGTGAGGATTATGGACAGTGGTTTGGAGGACAAATTTCCAGGTTCTTGAAAACCTACCAGGCTACTGAACTTTATGGATATTAAAGAAAAAACTCTTCATGTAAATAGTTCATTTTATGCTGCCTAGGCAATCCGCTTTGTACATTTAAGTTCGTAGTACGTAATTTATTTTATGTGACAGAAAGTAAAAAGAGACCTAAAATAAATTTATGAACAGAGATCGATTAGTAAATACATATAGATCGTTTTCGCTAAGTCCCACGGAGATTCAGATAGTGAAAGGCATGGCGTGCTACCTTGGTGTACCTAATAAAAGAATATGAACAAAGTTCTCCTGTTAAGGAACGCCAACTTAGCAGCTATGACGGGTAGTGAAAATACTCTATACGTGCGTTATTACTCATAGGATTATAATGCAAAAGATTATAATAAAATATGTTGTATTTTGAGATTAATATATTAGATATTAAAAACGCCGAGGTGCAGCACGACTTGATCTTACGTAGTAATTCCTGGAAACTTGGGCTGACTAAACGATCGGGGAGGATCATGAATTACCAAATAAAGTAAAAATTAAAAAGAAATTCCATTCTCTTAGACCTTTTCGGTGCAACTAGTTCAGTAGATTCTAGTTGTTACAAAATGTCATTTGCTGTATACTACTATTGGTTCAGCTTGTAACGCATATAATCTTGTAACTGCAGGTCAATTTCAAGCACCTTTATAAATCCCTTACTTGGTCACTGAAGAACAGGCATGTTCATTCATCCCAAGATGAAAAGCATGTTGGAGCGTTTAAGGAGCTATGTATGCATTTAAAGTTAAAAGGTTGGTACATTCGGCAGTCTACCAACATTTTAACTTTTTGTACTGTTTTATACTGCCTACGAAGCATTCAATTTTTGTATCGTATGTATGCATTTAGTTTTTCGATGGCATCACCATTAAGTATCAATATGACATCACATGATCGAAGCTACTAAAAATAATGCTGCGAGAAAAGGGGATCCACTTCCTTCCTGCGCTTGCTTGAAAGTACATAAGAGCAGGACTCATTTATCGACTTCTGCGGGGAAATATATTAGCTCTCGCTAACCCTGGAGAGGCTAAACACTTCCACTGCGGAAGCAGTTGGTATCCAAGGTAAGGTTCCACAATTTCACGGTGAAATCTGGGTTAATACTAACGAAGGAAAGGAACCAATTATTTGCGGTATTTAAAGGTTATTGATAACCATAAAACGTATACTCGATTATGAGGCAGTCGGATAACAACAAAACGCAGTTTAAGCTGCGTTGTAGGTCATGTTTTAGCGACAAACGGGCCCCACTAGGAAGTACAATGAACTGTGAACGTAGTTTTACCTCACGTTGAACGCTTTGAGCAGTTATTGTCAATGGTTTGCCATCAAAACAACTGAAAGCTTGTTACATTAAAATGATAACGTTCCGGCAGAACGAAGAAATGATGTCGGTAAAACGTGTATAGATTATGGAGCAACGAAGACGTCAAGAATACTCTAGGAATCAATAGTTATTCATTTCGTTGTAGCCTCTTGATTCTAAGGACACGTAGTCGATGACGCTACTTTCTTTCTTGCTGGAACCCCTGCTTGGTCAGGAAAGTGAAAGTGATTCCAGAAGAATGGCATAAAACTTGGACAATTTTGACATGTTTAACCCACTTTAACGGAGCGACACATTTGCTAGATAGTTAGGAACCCTGACTATAAAACAAATATCAGGAAATCGTGTTAAGAAAGGAAAGCGAGAAACCAAACCATTTTTGTATGAAATGTCTCGGGCTGGCAGGAAGCTAATTTGTGGCGACAGATGGATGTTACAAATCATATGATGTAAATAAGTTATCTCACAGCTGCCTTACGAAAGAGTTTTTGCACAAGTAATAATAATTTGCACAGTATCAAAGGCGCTGTACTTTCTTCCAAACGCACGGAAGGCACCTTTGTTTACATATTACTTATAAGAATTAGAGCATCGTGTGTGTTCGCAATCAGAAACTGCAATTAACGGTATAGGGAAAGTAATTCAGAGAATTTCCTCGTTATGATATGGAACAAATGGGGAAAACAATCGAACCATTTTTGATATGAGTTTCTAAGAATGATCAGGATTTCATGTATGACTGTGAATCAATTTTCACTTTCGCATACTTCCGTGTTTTTCTTAATGAAGTTCTTGGAAGCCGGCCGTCAGTTAACCCCAGAGGTTAATGGCCCTCAGTTACTTCCCCGTGGGGAGAAATGACTCTCAAGAGCTAGGTTCCGTAACTTCACTTTAACGTTAACAACGGCCGTTCACTGGTTACTTGAGCATCCGAACTGGGTCTTATTGCGGGGTCACTTGTGTGATTATTCTTTCCTAGATTTATTATTATTAAGAGGTTTCGGATTCGATACACTCGGATTTGATTGTATTGTTGTACTGTACTGTGTGGTGTAGTGTAGTATACAGTACAGTACAGTAACGATTCCCGTCTGAGACTCTGAAACTTTCCCTTTGTATCACAGCTCGATTAACTTTCTCAATCGTTTGTCTAATCCAACCTACCACATTCTTCTGCATTAACAATTATTTTTTATTCTGTTTTGTATTCTTAGATATAAAAGTTGATTAAGAAAAGTTAAAGAGAACTACTCATGGAAAGAAACACATCGGGTACCAAAATCTTACCCAAAGAAGAAGCCGAATTAGCTAAGGGTTTCATCGGGGAAGAACGACGTGACCTAAACGTGGAGGCTGAGAATAACCAAAGAGAAGATGAAAATGGAAACCGGGAGAAAGAAAAGGAGGAAATAAATGAAACAAATGAAACAACTGAAACAACTAATGCTGCAGAATTACAAGGCGGAAACAGTTCAGATCAAGAGAGCAATTCAAAGGTGGGTAAAACTAAAATGGAAGTATCTGAAATGGATGATTTGATTGCTTCCAACTTCAAAACCGTTTCCAGCACAGCGTGTCCTTCTAACGAAAAAGAGAATGCAGGGAGTGAGTCTTGGAAAGCACACCGAAATGTGTGCTTTCACACTAATCACGAAGGACCTTCCACTGCAAATGACATCGAAATGGAAGATTTTAATTCAGTGTACAAAGATGAGGTCACATCAACCAACAGTTTCAAAACAGCCACCACGTTACATGAGAACGAGAACAGAACGACGAATTCCGATGGATCGAATAATTGTCATTCTATTGAAAACGAAGATATTTCAACCTTCGTGAGGACGAAATATGCATCAGAAGGAAAGGAGAATCCAAAGGAAGACTCCAAGAATTCACATGAAAGTTGTTCGGAGCACTCCGGTGGTTGGGTCGCTGAACAATTTTCCCTTCCTCAAACGGCATCAAATCAATTGCCTGGCAACCTGGGCGATACCAGAAGTTACCATTGCGCTTACGACAATTCAAAAGAAGATCCACTCAAAATTATGAGGTCAGTGGAGGACTTCCAACAGGAAGGGAACTATTCGCTTGCTTGCTATTGGAGCGAGTACGGATTAGAATGTGCTTGTCGAAGTCAAAATTATGATTTGTACATGATGTTCATTAACAATTTGATGCAGTTGTATTTGTTGATGGAAGAGGTTGAGACAGCTATAGCTGTATACGAGTCGTGTGTGGACAAGCTGGTGTTGGTGAGTGATCCTAAAGTTATACAATCTTTCGTAGATATTCATGCCTTGTGCTTGAAGAGGAGGGATGATCGGTATCCAGAAGTTGCTCTGGATGAAGAATATTAAATATTACAAATCTCGTATCTTATGAAGTCTCGTACAAGCGTATTCAAACGAGATATCACTTTCCACTTGCCTCTGAAGATGAGCACAACTCGGACGATGAAAAGATTGCTCTCCAGTAATGACATCAAGATTACTCTCGCCGACATGATCAAACTCGGCAAATAATTGACGGAAAGGTTTTAAAATAACCTGAACTGTGAAATTATTCATCTTAACAGCTCGATAACTTTTGGTAACTATCAAGTTCCATGTCCTGCTGACTGTAGTTCTCGAGTTAATGTTTTATCGAGTAAAATACACTTTATGGTATCACTACCATTACAGTGGTGGCATTTCGGTCTTTGGTGAACGCTTTTCGTGGAATGTCAGAGTATCAGTTTAAGTAATGCGATCTCCGAGACTGTGTGGTAGAAGAAGAATTTTTCAGGAACGTCCACGATTGATCTTTTTATTCCAGATTTATCTAAAAGATGGAAGAAGGACCAGTGTTGAAGAACATAACAAACCAGGTTAAACAAAGAAACAGGTTAAAAGCATACAAACAAACAAACAAACACATAAATAAACTTAATTTTTTTTAGATGGGTAGATAGATAAAGATAGTTAGATGAACGAACAAACGAATGAACGAACGAACGAACGAATCAACAAACGAATTAACAAACGAATGAACGAACGAACGAAAAAATAATGGACAAATCATGAAGAGTACTATAGAACCAAGGGGAAAAATCAAATCGATTAAACCAAAGATACAAGGAACATTACTAAAATTAAATAACTCCAAGGAAATAGGAAAACTGAAAAATACAGAAAATTATAAAAGAACAAATAAATTACTCCGTCAGATGAGCTAGAAGAAATAGCTGATGGATCTTCCTTTGTGCATGTGTAACTGTGGTACAGCCATGTGTAAGTGAACACGTGCGTGTGTTTCAAGACGTGGAAAAATCTATGTACTTTCAATAAATAAAAAAACTGCCCTCACTTAACTGTAAATTTGAGAGAGGAAGACGGAAAGTATTCCTTAGAAAATACGAAGAACGTTATAAATAAATAACATTCCTTCTCTACTGTCTAAGAAATTTGTAAAAAGGAGATACATGTAATAGCAATGCTCTTACCCAAGGCAAGAAGAAATTTTGCATAGGTATTCCTGTTTCTGATTGTGGACGCTACGAAAGCTACGGCCCTTTTTTGTCCTCCAGTGCTATAACAATCACAAGTTACACGATTATTAACTTTGGGAAAAGCTTACAATCAAGTGTGGCAAAGCTCTATGCTTTTGCAATGGCAATGTCCTCAACTTAAGTTTCCAAAGATTGAATCCAATTAATCCTGTAATACTAATTTAATTAGCATCAGACTTTTTTCCAAACTACAATAAGTTTACATCTTTACAAACTGGTCAGGGCTGTTGGTATTTTCATATTTTCAACTACAAAAACTGTGCAAAGTTTTAACAACAAAAGAAACACCTACCTCAAGAAAGTCTGTATAACGTTAACAAAAGCGTCAATTATAGACGGGTCAAAAATGACATCTATGAATGCGATCAAAATATGTCGTCTGAAACTTCACAATTAACCTACACTGCTGAAGTCAACTGAAAAATGTTGACTCAAGCGGGATTTGAACTCGCACCTTCAGGATATCGGTCCGCTGCTCTACCTGTTGAGCTATCGAGTCCACAGGGATTGGAGGCGAGTTTTTATCCAATTTAAGTGCACGAAATATTCTCGCGACAACTTAACGCTATCCATGAGGATGGATGTGCAGTGAATAGCGTTAAGTTGTCGCGAGAATATTTCGTGCACTTAAATTGGATAAAAACTCGCCTCCAATCCCTGTTGACTCGATAGCTCAACAGGTAGAGCGGCGGACCGGTATCCAGAAGGTGCGAGTTCAAATCCCACTCGAGTCAACATTTTTCAGTTGACTTCAGCAGTGTAGGTTAATTGTGAAGTTTCGTTTCATAATACCCTGAGGATGATTCTGAAATAGAACATGTCGTCTGGACAAGTGATATCATAAAAATAGATAAATATTTGATGTGTAATCACTATATAAAAACCATAACCAACAACTATGTATAGGTTAAGAGGGAATGGACAAGGGATAGGGTAGAGAAGACTTACATAAACAGGAAGAAGATAAGGAAAAGAGTAGCGTTGAGAAACAGGAGTAAAATGAAAAATGTGACGGAGAACAAGAGAAGGGAACGAGCTAGGGAAGGTTTTATCCGTCGGGATTTTTTTTCCTAAATTACGTCAATGAGTCAGCATCGATCACATAGACGAAGTGCATTACCAGCAGCAAGGATCACATCGGGAGAATATTGTTTTGCTTGATCAAGTGTCCAGCTTCGCCAGTCAAGGTGACATGCAACAGCACGAGTTGAATTTTTTTGAAGACATTTTTCACGACCGGAACAAGTTTCACAATGTTCAGGGTTCCTGACTGGAGGGAAAATTCTAAAACTTTCGTACCACGACAGACATTCTTCAAAATACGTGGAGCTCGCCATTGTCTGAACTGGCCACTGTTTGTCTTGTTCCGCTGTTTGAGACGTCGAGTATTTTTCAATGTCCAAACTTTTCTCTTGTCTCTGAATGTCGTGTCCCGATGTTTGACATTTAGTGTTTCTTTCAATGTTTGAACCTTTCTCTTGTTTTTGAATGCTTTGTCCCACAGTTCCAGATTTCGTGTATCTTTCAGTGTTAGAACTTTCTTCTTGTTTTGGAATGCCTTCGTTTGAGTTCCGGTCATTTCTGTATGCATCAAAATTACTGTTTAGTTCTTGGGTCTCGATATCCTGCCTCCGTACATGGTGATTTTCTTGTGTGTCAGTGCAACGTTTTTCCCCGTTTGACTTTACAAAGCCGTTAATCTCAAGATTTTCCTGTATTTTGTGTAACACTTTTTCATGACAGTCTGTAAAGATGTAAGTTTTCGTTCGACACCAGTGCAAGGCCACTAAACCAACGAGTCCAACACCACTACCTAGTTCAAGGACGTTTCTTCAATGTACCAAAAATATTCAATAAAAAAGCATTTTAAAAGGTTCGCTCACCTTCATACCAGAAACTCATAAACAGCTAAAGACAACTATAGAAGTTTTCAAATAAATTATATTAATTTTGAATTTCACCTACTTTTCTTTGAGGATGTCTTTGTTCTGCATTAACCAGTTACTAAGAAAAAGCCCTGCCTTGAAAAGAAAAAATTTCGGACATTTTTAAGGTTCAAATTGGGTCATTTATGTTTTCATAACCACATAGAATCACAAAAAGCTACTTTCTATTTGTTTCATAAATAACCAAATCTTTTTTGTTTGTTTTTAGTTTCTGCAGTTTCATTCATGACTCCATACTGTGATAACTAAGGGAAATAAAGTAATCAGGGTCTTCACTCTTTGAAAGAAAATAAAGCCTGTGCAATCAGAGTGTGTTAAAGATGGGTGATGTTTTACGATGACCAATAAATCATGATAGCAGATTTGCCAAAGACTTCCTTGTTTTACCCACTTGCCATGAGTTGAGGCCAGTTGTTCCCTGGGAAATAAACTGGGTTGATTCACATGAAGTTATTGCCTGTCCACAAGGCTAATCAAAAAAGGAAACAATAAAAAAAGTCATTATGGTCTGTAAGATCCAAAGAGACAAGAGCAAACAAAGAATAATTGGCATGTTGATGTTCTGCATTGACACTTGTGAAACCAATTAAAATATTGGGAATAAAAAGTATGGAGTCGGGTATTTTAGTAAAACAAAGATACGAAGGTAGAGTTCCATGTCTGCAGTGTTGAAAAATGTCTAAAAAGCAAAGGGATCTGGGAACTGCCAAACTTTACAATACAAGAAACTAATGTTCCAGGACAATTCGAGTCAAGGTCCTTACATACCAGAATGTAGGATTTATAACTAAAACATTCCTCTTGTTCTTGCTTTCTGGCAAAAATGTCTGTTATATAGCAATAGATTTCATCAGATACTTCCCAGCCAAGGTCTTCATAGATTGCTAGTAATTTCTTCAGGAAAGTCAACTTGTAGGAGTTTGATGGAGGGTATTTTTGACAGAGGGGATGCAAATGGGTCTGAGAAAGAAGGAACTTTAATTACATTAACAACCAAGTGGCTTTGGGAAAGTAAGGTGAAAAAACTGGCCCTAACAGGTCACACATAAGATCTCCCACAAAAGGTGCAGTGGTCGCGACCTCCCCCCACGCCCCTATTCTTGCGCCCCCGATACAACACTGAAAAAAGTTGTTTTTGTGACAGTACAGTAAGTCTATCAAGAACATTTTTCTGGCAATAATTTGGCAAACACTATAATACGAAGCTTTTAGCTGCTAGCATAAATCGTTAGTGAACATACTGCCTTTACAATACGTTCTTGTTCAATTTCCTCGGAACGAGACCGTAGTTTATCCCAGTCAAAATACTTCATAGCAACAACTTGGAAGTACTGTCTTTGAATCCATCTGACAACATCGTCAACATTTTCCATCACAATTTCCTTTATACAGTTTGTAATATGTGAATCAGTACGACGTCCCGATTCTCTTGCAATGTTTTCGCCAGACTGTAAAGTTTACTCCGACAGTAACCGCTGGTTTTTGCCGCCGCCGATTCCAAGCAGCCATTTTGACAAACTTGAGTTTGTGGTAAAGATGTGAGTGAAATCCAAATCAATCATGGCTTTTCTTGTTAAATTTTACACTTTAAACTTCGTGACCACGTCTTTCAATGTCTTTTCTTTGCATTCTGTCGGAGATAGAAGCTCACAACTTAGCTGTTTTTCTTTAACTTTCGCATCTCATTCTCATTTTCCCTATTATACAGGGCTCGGGGGCGAAGTCGTTCTCCTTCTCCAAGTCGCAAAAGCTCCAAAAGTATGGGGAAGAATGATAAAGGTGGTAAGAAAGCGAGCAGAGGTCGTAGTCCAACGAAGAAGACAAACAAAAGTGATAATGCAAAGTCAAAAAAGAGACGAACTCCGTCCAGCAGGTAGATTCCATTATTGCTCCACTGTAAAGATCTCTCATGTTTCACCATTAATCTTTTTTTTGCACCATTTAGTACCACTTGGTCAGTACATTGTGACACGAATAACCAATATACATTATAAATGAATAAAACCTGATGTACTGTTATAACTTTACTCAACCCAAAATCCAAAGACTTGCTTTAAAATGAAAGGAAGTGTTGTGTGATTGGAACAAGTCAGTGAATGAATAAAAACAGCATATTTCATCATTCTGTTATGATCTTGTTCTGGTCAACCAAGATGCAAGCTCACCTGTTTTGGAACTATAGCAACAAACCTGCATTAATTTAACCCATTAAGGAGCAAGGGCACAGTGTAATATTTTATTATGGCTGATGCCAGATAATTTAACTAATTAAATGGATGAGTCCTGCCCCTTAATGAGGTAACAGCCATCTCCATAAACATCTATACCAGAATGACTTTGGTTGCTTTTACTATTTGAAAGTTTATGTGTCATCTTTGTTTATTAATGTTTAGTCAAGTTGTCTGGAGAGTTTTTGTTGCCTTTTATAAGACTTGATTGGAAGACTTTTATTAGGGTTCCTATAGACAGGTCTCAAACAAGGTTCAAAATAATGATTTGTGATTGACAAATGAAATTACGACTTTCATGATTGGAATTTTTAAAAATTTGAGTAAAATCATGAATCATAATTTTTCTGATGTGGCTGGCATATTGCAGCAGTTGTGATTCTTTGGTATATTTTATGAGCAAGGTATGATTGTTTACTGAATTTATTTGTAATGGGAATTTGCTGTATTTCTTTGCAGAAATATTTTCAACACCGTCAAATTTATCTGTTATATGAACTTTTTTCATTAAATTATTCAGGCTGATAAATGTGCAGAAGGAAGCAAATATGAATACTGTAACAAAGAGGCAAAATGATTTGGATATGATTTGAATTCAATGCATGGAAAAAAGGTTACACTGGTCATAATATTTCATGCAAATGCAGAAATGTTCTCAATTTATTTGAAACTCCAATCATTACCTTATTTACCACCACTGAATTCAGGCATGTAAGGAAATCTTTCCAAAACCTGTCATTGTTATTAGGATGGTAGTATAGTCTTTGTAATACAGCTTTAAATTCCAGAGAAATCACAAACTGTTTTTAGATAATTAATTAGAACCCTGTCAGATATGGTTTTTTGATACCCAGAATTTCAACATTGTGGGCCAATGGTCACTGAAGTAAGGTGATTCCTTAGGAGATGTAGTCAATGAGAGAAGTTCAATGTTATATCCAAAGCCTAACAATGGTCTTACACCCTGGTTTTAGTTCATAATTTCTTACTATTAAATATACCAACAAACCTTACTGGCAAGATTTTTTTGATCTTAGCAAGCATTGTTACTGGGAAAGGCATGGAGTATTACTTGTCACCTCTATTACTTTTGTACTCAACACTCCTTTTGGAAATTTTAGCAGCAGCCATGATTGGTAATTGTTTTGCTTTTCAGTGTTTCATCACGATCAAGCAGCAGAAGTTCAAGTGGTTCTTCAAGCTCAAGGAGTTCTAGCAGTGGCAGCAGCAGCAGCAGTAGTTACTCCTCAAGTAGTTCTTCTAGCAGTTCTAGTTCCAGTGGAAGTGACAGGAAAGGTCAGTGTAAGCTGCTGGTTATTATTGTAGAAGTTAGACTGAAGTTATTGCACAGCAGATGAGCTTTATCACAGGCACGAGCACATTATGACTTGTTTTTACTCACAAGTCCTAATGCACTAACTATGGGTAATGCTTCTCTTAAAAAAATTATCCACTGAGTGGTGGTCTACAACATGAGACTTTGCTTCCCATTTGGTTCCTCACTTGCATCTAGCTCTTAACTTGCAATTTCCAAGACTTTCTTGAGCACTTTGTAAATTTTAGGTGGAACACTTTCCAATTTCATACAACATCACAAACCTGTTCCAAGCTGCCAAAACAAAACAAAGTAAAACCTGCAGAAACTATAGGAATTCATATTACTTTAGTTTTTCTCATTGAAAAAGACATCAAAAAAAAAAACTATTATGATTTGTGTGTGATTTTGGTATATTTTTTCCTCCTACCTGTGCCCTGGCTTCTTGTGCTGAAACATCAGGTTGTTTACATATGTCGTTAACGTTTACTTGATTTGTGAGGCTACTTCATCAGACTGCAAGCCATATTCAAAGTTTCTTGAGACTACTTTTCCAAGCTTTAATGGCCACTTCATCAGACCATAACTGTCACTCTCTGAAAAGTTAAGGAGTTGGTGACCTTTAAAGACAGTAAATGCTTCTTGTTTTTATCTACAGCTTCTCGTTCGAAACCTTTGGCTAAACAATCAGCGAAGGAAGTAATCAAATCAGATAAAAAGACGGAGCAAAAGACCGAGCCGAAACTTGAAACAAAGCTTGAAACAAAAGGTAAACCTCCTCCTCGGACAACAAAGTCTCCAAAAAAGTCTCCAACGCCCCCTCCTGTCCAGCCACCGAAGAAGAAGTCCCCCACACCTGTTAAGGAAAAGTCTCCAGTTTCCAAACCTAAGGTCACCATCCCTACTCGCTCTGGTTCTCGTTCACGCTCACGCTCACCGTCCAACGAACGCATTCGACCAAGCGTCACTGAACGTCCTCGCCCTCCGAGGAGTTATCGCTCGCGTTCGCGCTCGTCGACACCACCTCGACGTACCCGAGCGCTATCTGACTCGAGGTCTCGTTCACTTTCTCGGTCTCGCTTTCGTTCGCGATCTCGCTCCAGATCCCGTAGTCCACGCAAGCGGCGCAGTCCCACGCCAAAAGCGAGAAAACTCTGCGTCAATCGCCTGACGAGGAACGTGACGAAAGATCACGTGATGGAAATTTTTGGCGTGTACGGAAAAGTAGTTCGCGTCGATTTACCCAGCAACCGAAACTTCGTCCACCAAGGTTATGCATATGTGGAGTACGAGGACCCTGACGACTGCGAGAAAGCGATGAAACACATGGATGGCGGACAGATCGATGGCCAAGAAGTTTTAGCGCAGTTTGTGCTGGATCAGCGAAGAAGAGAAACTCGAACCGCTCGAAGAAATAGCCCCCCACGTCGTCGGCCATCTTGGAGACGTTCCCCACCAAGGAGATCACCCGGACGAAGATCTCCAGGTAGGCGATCCCCAGGAAGAAGGTCCCCTGGGCGAAGATCTCCGGTCAGAAGGTCACCGGTGAGAAGGTCGCCAGGAAGAAGATCCCCGGCGCGGAGATCACCGGCGAGGAGGTCCCCAATAAGAAGGTCGCCTGGCAGAAGGACCCCACCCAGATCATACCGAGCGGCGAATCGTCGAAAATCACGTTCCAGGTCCCGCACACCACGCCGAAGGGCAAGATCGTCATCTTCGCGGTCACGTTCTGTTTCGCGTTCCCCACTAAAAGGACGAAACTTTAGGCGCAGGTCATCCAGCACGAGTTCATCGTCCTCGTAAAGATGTTAGCAACAAGAACGTCCGATCTTTTCATTCAGTCAGAATTCAAGAATTCTGACTTAGAAATGCCAAGGTGACTTGAATTGTCTTTGAGGCTTGGATGAAACCACAAGCCTTTTAAAAGTAGACTTTTACCAAGATGGAATGTCTGCATTTTAAGCCTGATTTTCACGCATCATAAGCATATCTATTCGGTTTGTCGTGATATTTTCTGTTTATGTCCAAGGTATTTTCCTCTGAAGAACTGTTACAGTAACAGTTCGACAATATTCAGTCAGTGTAACCTCGTGAGCAATATATTTTTTGGTATTAGTGAAGGTGCTGCGCTTTAGTTTGTATTAGAAGTATGAAGTATAGTATTAATAATTCGTAAATTAAGAAATGTCTGTAAACGAATAAGTTCACAAATAATTCCATTCCAAATAGGTAATTGTACAGAATCTCCTTGAATGTTTCAGATAAATCATTAGCCTTAATTTCTTAGAAGACTACAAAGTTTAATGTAGGTAATCTAGGTAAATCTAGCATCCCTTCTGGTGGACTAGTTTTTAATTATTAGGAAAATTGGAGTGTTTAAACTTTTCCGATCATTCCTCTTTCCATACTTTTGTTACTGGTGAAAATCAGGCCTCATTAAATCCATCAGCTATGGTAAAATCTGTTAACATATACTAACATGTTAGTTTTTGTCACCCTCTGTAAAAGTCACCGCTAAAGTATTTACGATAGCTACCTCCATCGTCCGTGTTTTTAAGGCGTTGTTGGCGTTTCAAATACCAAGTCTTCCTTTTGTTTGGGAAAACGTTGCGGATTGTCAAGTATTGTAAATAAACATCTCAAACTCTTATTTCTTGTACTTTTTTCCTGTTCTTTCTATTCCTTACACGCGCCGTCACCCACAAACCAGGTTTCCAGTAAAATAAAAGATAAGTCTTGTAGACCCTTGCAAATAGAACTATTTGAAGAATTTTGAGAAATTACGAATGGTCAACACTGGATTCTACATTGCACACTGTTGCGTGCAATGTAACCTCAAGCTAGTTTCTGAATCAATGGCATAACGACCAGGGGGGTAGGGATTCAACCCCTCACGGTACTACCGACGTGCAAACATTGGCCAAAATTTGGTAGAAAACTTGATACAGGTGGAGCTTGACGCTCCTGGTGTAACTTTGGACAGACTTTCAGAAAAAAAGAAGGAAAGCGATCCTTTCAAAATCCGGGATCTGCTATTGACAAGATTAGGCCTTGTTTGTCAGGTAAGTTATCCAAGCTATGAACAACCGGAGTCAGAACAGTGAATAGAGAACTCCATCGATTCTCGATTGAATTTGTCCACCTTAGGGGCCTCGAACGCCTTCGGAACTATTAAAGGCCTCGTGGACTGAAGTTGGTTATCCCCTGCTTTGGACTTCCTCCTGCTGTTAGCGGCTCTGATCTGATCATTGATTGTGTTAGTAAGCATATCGATGAAACTATACAAGCATGTAATCACTAACCATTCGCTGCGCTTTTGTGGGGAACCATGTAACTTGTTAGGAATATCAAAGCCCAGCATATAATTTTGAATATTATATGCTGGGCTTTGATATTCCTAACAAGACTACGCTTTCCGCCTGGTTCATCCATTGCCACTATTTTGAAGAACCATGTAACCACGTGTAATAACCGCAGTGTATTTACGTAGATTGACGCGAGACCTTATTTTGTGGCTTATTGGCGGAATGAGACAGCAGGATGGTGGGAAGTTTAATTCTCCATCCGTGCCATGGAGGGTCTATAAGGGAAGCGAATCTCGACAATAAGTTAATTAGGGGTTGACCAATCACATTCGTTGTCAATAGCCACGCCCAAAAACCAATTGTTGCAGACACAATCGCATCCCACAATTCCATTCTTGTTTACGAAGGAACAAAAATTTGTGAAATACTTTCATGACGATTTATCAGCGAAAGTTCAGACGCCGATGGAATCAACAGTTGGTGATCAGGAGGCTGAGGGATTATTCTCAAAGCGGTCGAGTTCAAATATTCTCTCAGACCCACGAATATTAGAACATTTACGGATCGTAGCTCAGGAAGCCCATCGGGAAAGTTTGAACAAAGTGCCGGAAAACGATGAATCGGAGACTGAGAATCAGCGTGAACTGTACGAGAAAATTAGCAACTACAACAAGCGTAACCAGTTGGGAGCATTCAAGATTTTGGCGAAAGAGGTGTGGACTGTGTGTAGTTAGATTTACAGGGCAAAAGATCATGAAAAATAAAGCACAGTAGGTTCAGTTATGGTACTATAAATAATCACACAACGTATCTGGTGATCAGATGTGATGTTTTGATCGCCCTGGTTCGTATCACAAAAGATTGATTACTTGTTATCACTGACTGGAGACATGTTGTGGTTGTGATATCAGCTGATCAATAAACTGGTTCTTTTGGTAACAGATCTACGGAGTTTCCTGACAGTCTAGGAATTTTCTTGCGTTGGCTTTTCGTGATGTCGCGTTCGAGATCAACTGTTCGTTGACTTTTGGATTTCGCAATGTCAATAAACATCTTATTTAATAAAGTTGGCTATTTTTGACAAAATCAAAAAGATTATTACACGAAAGAGCGGCATATGCTGATATAAAGGGTAGATTTCATACGTAACTGTTTCTCGTGTTGCGAGAGCAAGCAGAACCTTGGATTAAACGAAATGATATCAATTAAAATCAATGTCAATTTACATAGCTCTTGCGAATAAGTTCCCACATTTGCTTTCCATGTTAGAAACTCACCCAGTATTATTCTTATTTTTGTTTTAGAATCTCAATTACGAGGGAGCTCTGAGATTCTATTTCCAAGAGGGTGGAAAAGAACTAACCAAGGCAGTCCGACTTAACAACCAGACAACGGTCAAAGAACTACTCCCGACCTTAGTGGAGAAGTTTAAACCAGGCCTAGAGAAAGAGCTTGTGGAATTCGCAAAATTGTACGCCGTACAAGAGGAAGGTTAGTGAATATTTGTGCAAATGATTTGCAAGATCTCTTACGTTCATTAGGCTAGCTATGGTCCACGTACCCTCGAAGCGGATCGGCAAAGCAAATGGGTTGGCTGCGGCAAAAATCTCTTAACTTGTTTAAGAAATTCAGTAATTCACGAAGACCACCAACTGTTTTTGCACGAGTTTGCTTCCTTGTAGACTCAATATCAACCTGACAACAACTTAGCATAATCATCTTTTTAAAACTAACATAACACATAGCAGTTTAGTTCTGGATTAATTTTTACAACTGGAAAAGCACCACTTAATTTCAGGCTTTCTTAAATTAACTGGATATCCGTATAGAAATTGGCAGGGATCATAAGAGAATCGACTGACATCAAATTATTTATGATGTCAAGAACTATTTTGCTGTTGCCTCGAGTGCCGCTTAGACATGATTTCCACGTTGTACGAATTGACATATCAGTTGAGTAATCTTCGCTATTTTGTAGTAAACATTCCGTTCGTTTTCTCGTTGGCCCGTGTAGGATCGAAGGTTGATAGAATTAATCTGATCTACGGTGTTAGTGTTATTGGAATTAGGCTTTCCTGGACTTAGTGTAAAGCGTGACTACAGCCTATTCGAGTTTCAGCTGCTGCAAAAATACAATATCGTTTGAATACTTGCCAGGCCAACTCCTCGCGATATTTACCAATGCATTCTTTTGACTAGCAAATTGAGATAGCCGCTAAGACAAGCAAGCCGACGTATTGGCTGGCGTTGTTTAGTGAGTGCATTAGTGGCTTTAACTGTTCTAATCGTTGAAAGCCTGCCGATATTTACAAGGATGCTTTCTTGAAGCACTTGACGAATATTTAACATGTTTGAAATTTGCAGACTTTATGATCGTCATTCCCATAACACTTCCCATTCTGCTATTTAATAGCGTCAGTGAATGGCTATACATACTGTTTACTAGTGACTAATGAAAGTCTTTGACTAGGTTTAGTCATTGACAAAGTATATCACAATATCAGGCACTGGATTACATAATGACGAAAATGGAGTTTTATGTGAGGCTAATTTTCCAACCCTCAAACACCAGCCTCTTCTAAATAAAATTGTATGGCATTAGCTAGAATGAGTGGAAGGGAGTTACCTAAATAGCAGAAGAATTATCGGTTACATTCAGTGTAGCTGGTAAATGCATCAACCACACTTTGTAACAAATATTTTAACATTTGAATTGAATAGCTTTGTGCTACCAGTTGTTTTGTCAACTCTCACACAGGCTGTTGTATAAGAATGGTTGTTGTGCAGCTGTAGTCATGGTTATTACCTATTACATTAAATTTTGCAAGAAGTATCTTCTACATACTGCAAACATATATACACACCATAAACCACCAACATCATAATTATCTATTCACATATTAAAAGTCATATTTGGTATCCATACCTGATACCATTTAATGAACTAGTGAAGGAGAGAAATTTAAACTACAGAGTTGTGAATGAAAGCCCTTGAGCCAAATGCGGACCAGTATTGTGATGGGTGAATTTGTTTCTGTAAATGCATTAACCTTGGATTGGTGTGGGCTAAAGGTGCCCCAGGTCATCATTCATGGTCATTTATAGCCCAAGGTAAGCCTGTGTTAATGCATTTACTCTGATCAAACAGGTCTGGACCTGGTGTAAACTGACTGTTAGGCTCTACCTGTGCTGTATTTTGCTTGTGTAAAGTGGGTGCTAGACCTGTCTCGGGAAATGCTGTTTCAAAGACTTGGTGATAATTGAACCCACATCCTGGGAATTTGCTTAGACATCTGGGTAATAAATTCTCTCACGTGAATAAAATTATATGGCATTGGTCAAAATAAAATAGTTTCAAATTAGCCAAAATAGAAAAGAAATAGGCTGTCTTGAACAGGAATGGCTTATTGAGATAGTTGTTAACCCATTCTTGTAAAATCATAAACCTGAATTTTCTGATGTGGCTGGTTTACTGCAGCAGTTGTGATTCTTTGGTGTATTTAGTGAGCATTGATATATTTTGCAAGCATTGATATATTTTGTAAGCAATGTGATTGTTTACTGAATGTATTCCTAATGAGAATTTGCCATTTTTCTTTGCGGATTAATTGTTGACACTGTCAAATTTGTCCGGTATACAAAGTTTTTTTCATTAAATTCTTTGGGCCCATAAACATGCCGAAGAAAGCAAGTGTAAATACTCTAGTGAAGTGGCAAAATGATTTGAATATGATTTGAATTTAATTTGAGGAAAAAGGTTTCACCAATTGTAACATTTCCTGCAAATGCAAAAATCTCAACCTATTTGAAACTTTGATCATTAGCACTTTTACTACTGCTAAATTGGGACATTAAGTGTAAGGAAATCCCTCCAAAGTCTATCATTCAATAATTAATTTGAACCCTGGTTTCTGTTTGAAAAATTAAGAAGGTTTAAAAATTTGCTGTTTTTCTTTTTGTCTACTAATACTACTGATAGACACTGAATTTTGAGATGCTATACCAGTTAGGATGTCTGCCCAGTTACCTTACTACATGCCTATGCCCTATTTTAAATACATATCTGTTACAACTTGGCTCAATTACAGTGGTGTGGCTGTGCCCTAAAAGTATGTTTTGACCATTCCTCTAGTTGGATCCTCTTCTGTTTTGTCATGTCTAATTAAAGGAATCAATGACATTTGGATTTATTTTGTTATTGTACGTGGTTATCAAAATAAAGAGATTTATTCTGTGTTTTTAGATGAAATTTGTCTTGATCAAACTGACTGGCCTTTGGGTATAGCACTTAATGCCACCAAAGGATTACGCTTCATTGTACGTATCAAGAAACTGGGATTCCTCCAAAATGAACATGAAAATACTGATGCAACTTCTACCCCAAATGGAAATGTAAGTACAGATGGTCCACTGACACTGAAGCCATTTCAGGAGAAGGGAAAAAGACCAATGAGTCAGGCAAATGATTTTATGTATGCTGGCAGAGGTAAGAGCATCAAAATGACAGCTGGTGCTCAGTATGAGAAGAAAAGAAGCAGCTCATCAAAATCCAAGAAGAGTTCTGGCAAAGATCGTACAAATAAAGCAAAGGGAAGGTCACTTGGAGCTGTCTTGAGGTTGCCCAAGAAAGGTCGCTCATTGGAGCGAGGTGTTGAACTTTCTACTAGTCAACTGGTCCCTGGGGTTTTGAAAATATTTGGAGATAATATCTCTCCAGATTCAAATTATAAAAGTGTAAAAGCAACAAGTGCATCCTCAGCTGATGCTATTGTCAAACAAGCATTAGGAAAGTACAAGCTTGAAACAGCAGATCCAAGTGACTTTGTACTGTGTGATGTTGTTGGTTACCTTAAGAAAAAAAATTCTAAGGATTCTGGACAAGATAAGCTTAATAAGAATGCTGAAATGGAGTGGATTACTGATTATGTGCGTGTTGTTGGTGACAAAGAAAAGCCATTGATTTTACAGTCATTGTGGAAACCTGCTGGAAATCGATCCCGTAGATTTGAACTTCGGCAGAGAAGTGACATGGAAAACGAAACAATAAAAGACATTGATACTGGTGTTGCACGAAAGAAAGCTACTGCGTACAAAACACCAGACCTGTCATTGCTGAAGAACAAACCAAGTATTAGTAGTGCTGAATTTAGTGATTCAGAAAGGTCAACTACTCCAACAAAACGATTGAGTTTTGGTGATGATGGGAGCATTAGTCAGTCTAATCTTACTTTTAATATGAGTTCAGCCATTGATGTACCCTACATTCTATTACTAAGAGGTAGTGGTATCTCTGAAGATTATCTGCTACATCGTCTGGATGAGGATGTCTTGATTATTGGGAAACCCACAATTGGGCAAAAACATCCAGACATCCCTCTTTACAGCGAGGATATTCATAGCCCACACTGCCAGATCTATAAAAAGATTAGTGGAGACAATGAGAGTACAGCAGAGTCTGATGATGGCATGGATCAAGTGTTCATTGAGCCATTTGTTGATTGCAAAGTTTGGGTAAATGGAAAACTGTTGACAGAACCAATTTTGCTCCATGCTGGTGACCTTGTACAATTTGGCTCTCATTATGTGTTTTTGTATAAAGATCCAGTACGTGTATCAGATGTTAACCTTACATTTGATTGGATGCCTATGGGAAGTACTTATATTAATGGTTTTGGTGGAGACTTGGAAAGCAAGGCTCAAGTTATCCAAATGCATGAGGTGACAAGGAATCCAAATCGTCTGAGCCTGGCATACGATTTGGAAGAGGAAGACAAACTTTTAGAATTTATTGTTAGTATTTGTGAATCTGTGAAAGATGGTGACTTTGAATTGGTGGCTTCATATTTGTTTGTATTATCCATTGAACATTCAGCAAAATATCACAGTGATGTTGACACCAGAAGGCTGATCTTGAAGATTACTAATGTGGTGCAAGCTGTGGCATGGGTAAGAAAAACTTTAACAAAGTTTTCAAGCACTTGGAATGTCATTTTAATTTTTTTTCTCATTTTGATTCTTGATAATTTAGATAGTTCTGTTAATACATGTCCACATAAAAGTAATGTTGTCTTTAAAAAATCAGAGAAAGATTAGGTGGGAATTTAGGGTTACTGGTTATTGCCAGAGCATCAATGTGTCTTTTCTCTTAGTTATTCACATTAGCTTCAAAATAATTGAAGGATGGAACAAGTCATTGGTCTATAAGTGATAAATATTGTCAACATGAAAATGTTTTAACAACACATTTCACTTTCTGACTAAAGGCCAGTGCTCAAAATTTCAGAATTCTTTGCTGTCAGTCATGGCAGTTACAATCTTTTGAACTTTTAATGGAGAAATTTTAATTCTTTTCTTTATTTTTATCAATTTTCTTTTTAGGAAAAAACCAAAGGAATTACGGAAACAAATGTTGAAGGGTAATTGAATACTTTACTCTATAAATATTACCATTTTATTTGTTGTTTGTTTCTAGTTTTTCAATTACAAACAATAAATTTGCATTGAATATAGTTTTTTTGGACAAATTTGGTAGTTAGTGTCAGTTTGTGTTAATTACCATATCAAGTAAGAGAATATTTTCTTACATATTTCCTAATATTTATCATGGTTACTCTTGTATTGGTGAAAATCATCATTATCACTATCTTTATCATCATCATAATCATTATTTTCGTTATTTACTGTTATGAACCCAAGCCATTACAATTGTTCTCATTTTATTTAAAGCTTTATTTTATTGTCAAACTTTTAGTGAGATGGACCCCTTGAAATCTCTGAACGAGATTATTCCTGACCTTAAACTGATCTTATTTTGGATGAGTAATGCCTTGGAAATGCTTCACTTCCTGCAAGACAACCTTCCTGCGTATCTTCCTGAAGCTTACCACATGAGCGGTGCGTCAAACGATCCCGAAGAAGAAGCCTTAGCAAATTCTGATGAAGAGCTCTTGAATGTCTTGGAGGAGGTCGCAATGTTCACGTTTCAACAAACTGTCTATCACCTAACCAAGGTCTGTCATATTTAAAATTACAGTTGAACCACTTTTAAGCGACTATTCTCAGGGAGATGTTAAGTGGTCACTTAATAGGAGTCAGCCGCTTGATAAGGGTTTGTTACCAACTAGCATAAGGTGTGGTACAAAGTCACTGTACTCGGAAACGAACACGTGTGGAGGTTTGTGACAACTGTTGCACGTAACAAAGAGCAACTAGTAGTGGCAAAGCAGTTGCTAAGGGTAAACAAATTAGCAGAGGAGGTGACTATGGCTTATAATTGCCACATGAATGTGACCACAATAGTGGTGGTCGCTTGATAGAGGTGGTTGCTCGATAGAAAAATGGTCGCTTAATAGGGGTTTTATATGCAATATTTATACTGACAATACTTTCAGGACTATGATAACTGGCTGCTTAAAAGGAGGTGGCAGCTTGACAGGGGTTCAATTGTGTGTCAAACCTGTTAACTGGTTTTGCATGATAAGCAGCACGAAATTGCGTGTAAAATTTACGTACTCTTCTCGCAATTTAAAACAATTTGGAGCAACCTTCCGCCGGCATAATATTGCCTCATTTCATAAATTTCAAACTCGTTAATAATTCGTGAGTAGAATGCAATCTGATTCTCTCTCGTTGTCACTCGTTTGAGATGTGATATCGTGCATTCAAAAGAAGTGTTTCATCAGATATTCAGACACCTGGAAGTTGGCCACAAAACTTGGCTGTCTTCTCGTTTTTCAATAAACTTCTCGGTGCTTGGATGTCTAGTGAGACATTACTAGTGTATGATATGTTACGTGACACAGTGACACTTTCTGATAAATTTCATCATATGGAGACATCGTTCGCAAATTCCTCAGCCAATCAGAAATGCGAAACGGCTATTCACAGAATTCTTAATCCCTATAAAATGAACAAGTTACGTAATGGAAAGTCCTTTTGTTATACGGTATTTACATGCTAGTTGGTTGGCACCAGAAACCTCACTTGTTCGCCAAAATTACTCTCGCTTGATTTGTGGTACAACACCAACTCGTATATGGATACACCCGGCCGCTCACACTTTCCACGAAGTAATCCAAGGTGTGTATCCGAGAAATTGCAACTATACTGTAAATCGATTGGTATTCTTTAAAAATCATTTATTCTGGTAATTTGAAAACCCTAGTCTCAGTGGTGAGAGACACGTGCATTACCAGTGCCCACTGTCACAAACCAATGCATTTAGACAGTTTGGTCCGTTTAGAAAATAGTGATAACTTAACCAGGATTCTGCCTAGTGTGAAAACCCAAAAGGATCGGGAAACTGGCGAGATTACGGGGGAGATTCTCTCCATAGTCTCGACAGTTCCCAAACTCCTCTGGATTTTTACATCTCTTACCGCTGCCCGCGCATCACTCCACTTCTCCACTTTTAAATTCTTCCTAGTGTGTTAATAAATAACTCCTTTATATCTGGCTTTGAAAACCTACGTTCGAAGAATTTTTTTTCTTCAAACTATTCCTTTATTTTTACAGGTCCTGTATGTGGCTCTTCCCCTGATACTGGACACAAATCCGTTTCAGAAGTTAGAAGACGACGATAGCAGAGACGGTGATGCCCTCGAAGGAGCAGAGATTGTGGTGCAAATTTTCCAAACGGTCTACGATCTCATCACTTCGTTTCACGTTCATCCACAAATCGTCCGTCAACTTTTTGCATATTTATTCTTCTTCACGAACGCCTCGTTATTTAACACGCTTATGGATCGTGGGGCTGGTGGGAGATTTTACCGTTGGGCCAAAGGAGCCCAAATTCGGGGAAACCTTGATTTGTTGGAGGGGTGGGCGACCGACGTTGGCCTTCAAGAGGAGGCAACGGATTACTTGAGAAAGCTTTCCTCAGCTGCAGATGTTCTCGCGACGCCCAAGGTGCAGTTGTTGCAGGTAAATGACGTGACACATTGCAGAGATTGAGCTTCATGGTATTTAAGGTGAATAGCGAAAGCTTCGGTGATAGGAGAAGAGATCCTTCGTTGTTTGTCGACGTATTCTCTTCCTTTTTTACAGCGAGGTTGTCCAGAAGTTCCGACCGTTTGTAAAGCACGAAAAAGCATAGCATTAGTCATAGTATCCGTTGTTTTGATTTGTTTTGAATTATTACTAATTAACCGAAGGAATAGAACCAGAGGTGAAAAGGGGAGACAGAAACGTTTATACCACTTTCACGTCGTCAATTCACCGTCTAACAGGACGTTTAATCTCTCTCTCTCTCAGCAAAAATGTTATTAAGTCACTTTTTACAATACCATATGCCTTGAATTCCTAGCGCCATTACTCTTAGTACGTGTTATTTCAATTGCTTTGTTTAATGTTATCTGTTGAAATACTTTTCGTTAGTCAAACTGGCAAAGTCTACGTCGTGATTTCCCAATATTAAATGCCGCTCAACTTCACAAGATTCTCACCGAGTATCAGGTTGGCACTGGGAAGACTCGACCAGCCGACTGGCGTCCAACAGCCGAAGAAGTGGAGTCAGCTTTAAAAGACGGTAAGGATTATTTCTCGGCGATATATTTTTTAAATGTGGTGGTGGGAAAGTACTGGTTGTACTTCTGGCAGTGAAGAAATTTTGAGGTGATCGATTGGGTGTTCGATTATATCGTCGACCAGTCACGGGCGATGGAAAATTGACTTCGTTGGAGAACGCGAGAAGTCTTGTCCCTGTCTTGTCGTTGTCTCTTCATCCTCTCCTCCCTGCTTCTGAGTTTCCACTTTGCGCCCTGCAATGCTCTTCTGATGAATAGGCTAATCACGCGCAACTGGTCGCCGGTAAATTGTCCTCTTGACTTAGTGTTAGTGTATTTATACTGGACAACCCTATCAGCTACCTAAGCTGTTCCCCTCTAAAGGTCCAGTAAGGGCCACCCCTCATGGGTTCAGTGTTACTACAGGAGGAAACCGGAGAACCTGGAGAAAACCTGCGATGTCTGGTCGAGTTAAGCTGGACAACATTCTTCTCACATGTGACCAAGCTAACTTTAATCAGATAACTGCACGGAGCAGGAATCAAACCCTAGTCACAGTGGTGAGAGGCACGTTCAATACCCACTGTACCACCATCACCCACACTTGACTAGATAACCGACTTGTTACTGTCAGGAAAATGGTCACATTTTTTCTGATGTAACTGGCTGTCACAAGTTACACTGAATCAGCAATTGTTGCAGCACTACTGATCATATACGTACTTTTTTCTGTTGTTCAGAAGAGATCTTGGAAAGTTTCTCTGCTCATCCACCTTTTCTGTTCCCAACCTCTGATTATGTTTTGGAGTTGGAAGCTCCGGAGCCTCATCCAGTGGTTGTTAAAGCTTTAGATGCCTTGAAATCCTCGTTTGGTCCCAGTAAAGAGCCTCCAACAGCAATACCAAGCTCAAGAAATCCTCAGGTGTTGATCCATACTCCAGTCCAACTGGGCTCAGTATCGCAATCATCTACACCAGCCTCCTCTGTTAGGTCCAGTCCTCCTCCGTCATCTACTACGAGCCCTAAGAAACACTTCAGTTCCAGTGATCCGACTTTGAACCACATTGATGCCAAAGCGTTGAACTCTCGTTTACAAAACCAAGGTATGTTTTGAGGGCCTCGATGCACGTACCACATCGTTCGACATTTATTGGCTCAGCAAATCTTGAAAAACTTTGGCAAACGAATGTTGAATCATTCATTAAGTGGCAACTTGATTGGAACAGGGTAAGTCTCTGTTTCATTCAAAATGTTTGTCTCGTTTCTTAACACAATCAAGTAGCAGTTGAAACTTGAGTTTGAGCGTTTCATCCGGAGTTACAAGCACAAGTTTTCGATATTTTCTGGTGTTTCAATTCCTCTGATGAAATGCGATGAACGAGTGTTTGAACTGGCTTTTGTGATTCACAGATTTCAATCTGTAGATTAAGAAGTGTGATCCAGGGTACTCTTGAGTTTCCTTCAGGTTTTCATTACGTGTCAAAATGCGTGCGTGTTACTCACTAACGTGCTATGTGTTCATGGATTGGCGACGATACTTCATAAATAATTGATGAGGTTGGAAACACCATACGACACACGATTCAACCTTTTCATCAGTGTTCAACACTTGTTGTGCAAGAAATCTTGAACATCATTGAACCGTGTATCGTTGACTTGAAAACTTTTGACTACACCACACAATGTTACTCATGGTTCAAGTCAGGGAGGACTCGTCACGTTTACAACTCCTTTATGTTTTTCCAGTAATTCAATGGCTTCTTGAATTACTCCGAATACTTCACTTCTTTCCTAGTCAACGGTATGCCGAAAAGCGCATCTTTGGGCAATCTGTCGAATAAGAACCAGACCTTAGAAAAAGGGCGAAAATCTCACGATTCAAGAGTGCGCCAAAGGGTTGAACCTGAGGATACAACACAGAGAAACGCGACTCGTAATCAGGACGATAGCGAATTGGAAGAAGAGGGGTATCGAAAGGGAGGCGATGATCAAGACGACGTGTTTGTTGTGGAGTTGGAAAAAGGAGATTCTGGGATTGGAGTAGGGCTCATTGATGGCCTGGTAAGGAGTCAAAACGTGGATAGGTGTCGGATTATACTTTTATCACCTGTGAAGTAAAAGTATTCGATATTAATCTACCTTTAAATGCTACTATGATGTTTTTCTTTAGTTCACGCCTCTGAAGTCCAACGGAATATACGTACGGACGTTGCTACCCTCGGGACCTGCTGCCCAGGTAAGTTGATCCGGTATGTTAGATTAATATAGATGCGGGCGACAGAGGTACCAGGCGGAAATCGCAGACGGAGAAGAAATAATAAAGCCCAGCAAAAAGCACGCAAAATAGGCATATTAGAGGTTTAAAATGTAATTCTAACGTTTCGTTGCTACACGCAACATCCTCAGAGAATGAATGAAAAACTATATTACAAGGTGATGATATATAATGGTATGTTACATGATAAGTAAACGAGATATTGGCGTAGGAGCGGAAGTGGGAAGGGCACAAGGAAACAGCAGACTGAGATGTAATGGAAGGGTCGAAAAACGAAAGGTCTTAAAATAAAGAAAGTGGAAAAGAGCCCATGTTAGCATTAAGCGATGGATTGAGTTTGCGGATAAGCAGACTTTCTCTGACGAGAAGTTCAGAGTTGAAAGAAGAAGAAGACAAGATAGTGAAGTCATCAGGCGAGACAGGGTGTCCAGTGTCACAATGATGTGACAGGATGCTAGTCGGAGGAGGATTGACTCGTTTTTTGCCAGTAAGGGCAGAAATGCCCAAGTGCTCTGAGATTCGTGTGTGGAGAAGCCGACTCGTCTGGCCGACATACAACGAACTACAACGTTGACACTTAAAACGGTAAACGACACGAGATCTCAAAGCCTTGGGAATCCTGTCCTTAAAGACAAAAAAGTGAGACAATCGGAGGGAAGGGCGGAAAACAAAGCGAAGGTTAATGTGAGGGAAAGCACTGGAGCATAACTTCCGAACCTGAGTGCGAATTTGGAGGCTATGCTGACCAGTGTAGGGAAGGCAAAAGTAAACGATTTTCTTGGGGGCGAGGGAAACTTTGGAGGGGGGTGAGAAAATCTTATCAAGAAACCGGCGAATGCATGTGTCTATGAATGAAATAGGATAACCATTAAGTGAAAGCGTTTTCTTAAGATTTTCAAGATGCGAGTCAAAATTAAAATAGGAGGAGCAGATACTAAAATAGCGATTAAGAAGGGAAGATATTAATCCTGTTTTGTAAACAGACGGAATAAAACTATTGTAGTTGGTGTATAAGTTAGTAAAAGTGGGTTTATGAAAAACTGAAGTAGAGAAAGAGCCATTGGATCGTGTTATAAGAACGTCAAGGAAGGGTAAACAGTTGTTGACTTCAGTTTCATGCGTGAAATTGATGTTTGGATGTTGACTATTCAAATAACTGAGAAAAGGTGCAATATGATCGGGGGAAGCAAAAAGTAAAAAACAATCATCGACATATCTACGGTAATAAACAGGCTTAAAATGAGTGGGACAGTTAGAGAGCCAAGATCGTTCATGGCAGGAAAGAAAAATATCGGCAAAAGTAGGACCCAGGGGAAAACCCATGGCAACGCCATCGGTCTGTTCAAACAAAAAACCATTAAAGAAAAAATGGCAATTCTTAACTGCAAAGTTTAGAAGTTGGGTGAATTCTCAGAGCACTTGGGCATTTCTGCCCTTACTGGCAAAAAACGAGTCAATCCTCCTCCGACTAGCATCCTGTCACATCATTGTGACACTGGACACCCTGTCTCGCCTGATGACTTCACTATCTTGTCTTCTTCTTCTTTCAACTCTGAACTTCTCGTCAGAGAAAGTCTTCTTATCCGCAAACTCAATCCATCGCTTAATGCTAACATGGGCTCTTTTCCACTTTCTTTATTTTAAGACCTTTCGTTTTTCGACCCTTCCATTACATCTCAGTCTGCTGTTTCCTTGTGCCCTTCCCACTTCCGCTCCTACGCCAATATCTCGTTTACTTATCATGTAACATACCATTATATATCATCACCTTGTAATATAGTTTTTCATTCATTCTCTGAGGATGTTGCGTGTAGCAACGAAACGTTAGAATTACATTTTAAACCTCTAATATGCCTATTTTGCGTGCTTTTTGCTGGGCTTTAATATAGATGCTTGTGACGAGGTAACGTCGACAAAAAGTATATACATCAAGACTGTCATCCCAAAACGTTTCTTTCCCTTGAAACAAAATTTTTTCCAACACAATTTTCATTTGTTTTTTTTGTTATGTTGCAGGATGGTCGACTTAGGCTTGGTGATCGCATTTTAGCCGTCAATGGAACGAGCTTAGTCGGTGCAGATTATCAAAGGTAACCACTCTTATTTATCTTTTGATGTATCGAGGGTTTTACTGATATCACATAACTATAGCTACGAAAAAGGTTGCAGTGTATGTCACTGCGTGGGGATCAGTAAAGCGTCTTTGTAAGATATGTCGACGTACTTCAGGACTTGTGATGGAAAAAAAAAACAACATGGATTGATTGACTTCCTTTTCATCACCCCACGCCCAGACAAAGAACTTTTCATTAGTTGAATGTTTGGTCAAAGTTTTCATAAACCTTAACCAAGACTTTGAAAACTTCACACTCCTAATGTCGAGCACAAAATTGCCGCTATGTCACATTCTGTTCTTCGATTTAAGGCACTCGACTGACGCGCACGAAGCATCCATATGCAAATAACTACTTTTTCATAATTTGTTGTTTTGCCTGTGCAAAGTGCTCTCAAATGTGGTGGAGTTATTGATCACTGGAGAAAACTTGTGCACAATCGGCTTGAATGGAGAAAGTTAGTGCACAGCTCATGTGAATGTTTTGATAAAAAGCGCATTGAAGAATATAACAGAAGTAGCGAACGAAGAAGAGGAAGAATAAGCAAAAAGCAGTTTTTCAAAATAGACTCGGTTTAATGGAGTTTGTTTATGCCCGTTTCGGGACTAGGCGAATATATATATATACTGTAAAAAGATGCTCAGACGTGCAATTTTCGGCATGCTCAGGCAATGTAAGTTTTTCAGGAAAGTTGCATAGTCTCTTCAAGCCAAAAACCTCAAGTGAAGCCGAGGCTTGAGGGCCATTATCAATTCCTGACTTGGAGAAGATTGTGTAGTTGGCCCAAGAAGGGAGAAAAGTACAAAACCAAAACCGACTTTTGTTATCTTCGCGATTCGTTAATTAGTACATTCAACGAGTAGTATTATTTGATTTTTTAGTGCTATGAAGCTGATCCGCAATGCTGGAAATCATCTGTCATTCTTAGTCGCAAAATCGGACCTTCATGTTGCCATGAAGATTACCGCATCGACCTGCTAGTGGAAATTGAAAGATTGTTGTCGAACCGTCGATGTGTACAAAGAACTTGCCATAAAACGAAGAAAAGATTGAATCCATCGAATATGAACTCGTTTAAAACGTCAATATCTTATGAATCAAACATTACTAATACAAAGCTACAAAAACTACGATTCTTAACTGAAAGGCTGGCAAGTTTGCCAAACTAGCAAATTGGAAACGCTCATACAGAAATACCGACATACAACTCCAACCTAGGCATGCTTTCACACTTTCATCTTTTCGCTAAATGATTGTACCCGTATTTATTTGAAGAAGTGATGTGAAATTTAATGGATATTTATGAACTGAAAGAATTGTCAGCTTTGAACTTCAGGAGTCCACCAACCTTTCGAGCATTTTTGGCCGTCCAGATTTATTTGGAGCTATAAAGCATTTTGGCTTACACAATTTTTATCATACTTGTAATTATTTTCTGATGTAGGTAAGTTGATTACCCCTTTCCTGGACAATGTTTCTTTTGTCAAATATTTAATGATTTTCAATAAAGAAATTAATTTGTTCATAACGCAAAGGGGGAATTTTAAGGCAAACGACATGATCGTAAATGTAGCGTAAAGATTCCCAAGTAGCTAAAGAACTCGGAGTTCCAACATTTCAAATGTGAAGTGGACAGCGCTCAGTGAAAGTGGATTGTGAAATGAAGTTACGTTGTCATCCCCAATAATTCGCGACACGGTCTTGATTACTTGCTGCCACACTGGTTTGGTTGCGTCACACGTGTGTCTGAAACAGAATAAATTTTCGCCCAAAAATGACCAAGTCGTGCAAGAAGAACTTGAATTTCACACGAAACCATAGTTCCTGCCTTTATTAAGAATGTGGTCTCAATTTACTGCTATCTCTCGATCGCAAATACGTAAGAAACAGTGGCATAACCACCGCGGTGGCTGGAAGACTGTCCTTTTTAAAAAATTACTAAGCCACCCCAACTAGTAGATTAATGTAATGATCAACCTCTATAAAGTTAGGCATTTCCACAGTTGCAGGTGTGCAAGGTGACATATTTAAGGGTGTGAGAGGCATTCCTTCAAATCTGCGACAGATGTTGGCCCTTCTAAAGTTTACAGAGGTTCCACTAGGCCCACCACCTTTTACCAGACATATTCCAGTTTTGTCACGGATGACGAATGTTTTCCTACAGGGGTCAGTTAATCTCTCTGGGTACCCCTGGCTACTTTATTGGCCCCCTTTTGCAAATACTTGTGACTGGTTAGGGTTACCTAGATGTTCTGTGACAGATCAAAAGAGTGAAGAACTGGGCCCTGTGGGGCTAATCCAGACTGAAAGACTCTCCCATAAATTGACACACGTTCTGTCTTCAGACAAAATAGATTGGACGCATTTCAAATATCTTTCAAAGGGCAATCAGTGAATGCCAGGTAGGCTGTTACACACTTGTGCATCCTCTTTCACCAAACCAGTAATCATGATGAGGATTGCGTGCAGTCAGTGATTCATGCAAAATTTGAAGGATATATCTGCTCCTGATTCTTGCTGACAAACCTTATGGATATACAAACTGACGTAAGACAAAGTGAAAATTAGATACAAAAATAGCCTTTCTCAGACATTGAAAATTGAATAAATAAAAGTGAATTGAATGAAGCGATCAAATAATCAAACATCTGAATTAGTTTCATTGGCCTTTCTTGTTGCCACTAGCAACGACCAATTACGGGAGGACTGTTAATGGCGGACGACAAATGGACGAGGGAGTCAAAGTACTTTGGGATTATAAGTGGAAACCAGAATGTCAAGGTTATTTTGTACTAGTGGCATCGCAGACGAATACGACGAAAGAAGCTCGTCCCTTGCTTGTATCTTTTTCTGTGGTGTTACTTTTGCTTAATTAGTGTTTTGAAGGTGGTGAAGCTGATCTTTCAATCCCTCATAAATCTTTTTAAGACAATAATCGATAGTTCTTACTGAAGGAAATCTTGGTAAGACTGACAAATATGCTAGCTACTAGTTCTCTCTATCTGTCATTGATGAATATAAACTAGTTCTCTGAAAGGCTTATTCAAATTCATTGAAAATATTTCATCGTAAAAACACTATGAATACACTGCGAACATTGGAATAGCAAGAATCACTGGTATTTCAAGCCGAAAAGAAAAAAGACGAGAAATTGAAGGAGGTTAGAGGATTAAAGCTACGAGGTTTTACCCCTTTGATTCATGCTTTCCCAGTCTCAGACTTTAGCTGTGAATCAATTGAAATCCAATAAAAATTTGTGATATGAGTTTTGTCACCTTTCAAAACGTTCAAAGATTTAAGCTACAAGATTGTTTATACACAGAGAAAATGGATAGTATGTCAGCAAATTCTAGTAATGTTTGGCATGCACTTATAAATCTGAAAAATAACTTTCCCTTGTAGTTTATAACTTGGAAGCAATAAATTCACCTGGTGTACGACAAAATAATATAGTTGTACTCTTGCACTAAAAATGTACAATGACACTCTGAAAAATATTTCCTGCAGAACTAGGCAAAATAGAGTTGCATCCTAATATACATATTCAGACCACTGTGGGCATTTATTTTCAGATAACCAATTGACTTTGCTTAAGACAAATAAAAGAGAAAAAAAAATTGATTATAAAATTAAGTGGTCACCATTCCAATGATCAAAGTTCAGTTTGTTAAGTTTGTTGAACTGTAGCAATATTCTCCTTAATTTTGTTAAATTTCTGACACTTTGCCTTAACCAACGTGAAGCTCCAACAGGAAGAGTTGATTGCATTGATTTGATCAGTAAGAAGATTAGGAACTTAAGTTCTGAGTTGGATGGTTTCCACCCAGACAGTCAGCTTGTTATTGACAGATATTTAGACAGGCAGCAGACTTTTGATGTAAATGATGAGGAGCAGTTTGGATGTGGGAATCTGAAAACTGATTATAAAGTCCCAAAGCAAATAGCAAAGAGAGACAGTGTCTCTACAAAAGGTTAGTGTGAAAACCATAGTTAACTTATTCCTTACAATCTTGGGACTAATTTGCTTGGTAAATGTAACATAACCTTTGTTATAGGAGCCAGAATAAAACAAGTATGGTGCCTGGGTGACTAAAGAACAGAAGCCTGGACCAGGCTCCCCTGGATAATTTCCTGATTTGAAAATCCCAAATGTTATGTTATTTTTAGCAAAAAATAATTGCAACAACTGACCAGAAATAGCATTTATTTTTAGGTCTTGATATGCAGAGAACAATCCATTATCTTTTTTGGCTAAGTCAACAATAAGTACTTATAGTTTGTAGAAAATATATATTTGTAATCACCAGTGACAATTCCCCAACAAATTGTTAATGTTCTGAAACCAGGGAGCTAGGGTTCCTCAGTGGATAGGGGGGTGTAGGCCACTTGGCCACTGCTGGGATAAAACTATTTACCTTGGCAATACCAGTTTCTGAAGACCAAAGACATCTACCAGTAGTGTGTATGATTTTTAAATGGGTACCATACTAAATGGAGGCAATGATGCAGGTTGCAATTTATTCTGATACTTGCAGTGCATGCATCAAAGAAAATTATAACATTTATCACCCATGGCAGTGAGACCTTCCTTGTGATAAAAAGTTTTTGCTGCAAAATGCACCAACTTAGTTTTCCCCCCTCCCAACATATTCTAAATTAAAATTCTGCTTGTGAACCATTACAACATGTTTTTGTCCTATCTGTCACCACTCATCATCTTCAGTTGATGTTTTATATTGTAATCAACTTCTAATTTCCCTTTGCTATATTTTCACCTTGTGAATAACACTTTTATCTGAATCAATGAGACAGTTTGGTTTTCCAGGATGTCCCACTTTATGCTGTTGCCAGAATTATTGCTTGAGTAATCAGCTCTTCCTTGAATATATTTTGCTTTCTTTCAGAGAAACAAAGAAAAGATGTTAACAAGTTTGCTGGGGTTTACTCGTTGCAAGCCGGTGAGTTATAGCAAATTGGAGCATGCCTACTAAGGAGGTCAACCTGATAAGATAACTTTATTGCTATCATAATAGTAACTTTGTTATGACTTCTGACTGAAATCTTGTTGGTTTTAGTGATGGAGAAACACCAGGATCTACAGGATGTAAGCAGCTCTAAAACATGTCGTCAGAAGAAGAGGAATTTGAAAGAGGTATTTAAGGAAAGCAGAGAAACATTGGATATTTTGTATCCATTTGTAGTTACTTACTGGTGTTTTCCTAGAAGCCATGACAACGAAATGTTGAGGTAGCCCACCAGTCATGGGCACTCCATTAACCCTCTCCTGTCCAAGATGTCTCACCTTGAAGAGTAAAATTGTCTGGCATTAGCCAGAGTAAATTTAATAAGTTGGGTACAGACTGGAAAGGGTTAAGGAAAAGTCTGAGTATTTGCTATGGTGTGATTTGATGTTAACAAAAGCTATATAATGAACTGTTTTGTCAAGCCTTGTTAGAAGTATTCCATTCAGGTGAATTATGGTTGGGTTTTGAAATGTTACTCTGGTGTGATTGGGGAAGAGGAAACAGAACATTTACTTGGTTAATGAAACCTTGTTAGGTGTGCCCAACCATGTTGTAATAGGAGTTAATTCTTTTAAACTTCCAAACCTTAGTTGCTTTAACTCCTTGAATCCCAGATGTCTCCTTCCATGGAGTATGGTAACATATATTGTCTGACTTTACCCAGAATAAAACTCTGAAGGGCTACCTTAAAAAGGGTTCATGAAATAGATGGTGATCTTTTGACCCCAGCCATAACCTTATCTAGAATAAAATTATTATGCCTTAGCTAGAATGTAGGATCCCCTTGGGGTAAAAGAGTTGATTAGTTACCGACTTAGGAGCATACCATCCTGCAGAGAGGGTGAGCATTTCCAAAATGTGAGTAGCTTCTGGAAGCAACCTGTTACCTGCCTTAACCTACCCTTGCATATTTTAATGTCCAGGTGAAAGTCTCAATGTTATTAGTTAATAGTACACTGTAATGTTAAATATATGGTGTGTTATTTCAAGGAATGAAACATTAAACTGAAGTTCTTGTTGAATCCCAAATCCATTACTTTGTATAATCTGATTCCTTAGAATAAAAACAGTCAATCAACTGTTGCCAAGAAGCCCATGCTGGTAGAGGTAAGAACTGTCTTCATCTATGATGTATTGTCTTCATCTACCTCAATTGGATATGTTTATTAGAATGAATTTGGCCACCCATTTGGCAATAATCAAGAAAGCTTTTATCATAGTCTTGAAGATATTGTCAGAATAGGAGAAGATAGTGCATCAAAGAAAATGTTGGAAATTTTCCTGTTAAAAACATCTTTCTCAAAGGTCTGTATTCTCCTTTTATGACAACATCATCAAGACAAATGACAAAGCTTGAATGATGCTGCAGGAGTTTAATTTAACTCATTAAGTGGCAAGGTTCATCCCCTTATAGAGTAAAATTGTCTGGTCTTGGCCAGAGTAAAGTTATAAAGTGTGTTCTTGCCCCTTAATGGGTTAAACAAGACCTAAAAATATCTGATAAAGATTCATTAATTAAGAAGGCAGTTGTGCTGAAAAACTTTAACTTTTCTAGTGACTGGTAACAGTTAGCATCCTAGGAGGCAATTATCTTGTGTGTCAGGAATTGTTTATGTCCTTCCAAAAAACATTCCAGGTGATCAAAAGGAATGTTGTTTGGTTTAATAGATAGATGAAGTGGAGTGTATTTGTGTATGTCTCTTTTTCTGTAACTACTTTTACAACAATAACTTTGTTCATGTTCTTCATCCTCCTTCAGTTGCACACATTTCCAGGATTCAACCCAGATGAATTAACACCCCTTCCTAGTTCCTTGACGACAAGAAACGTTCTTGATATTGTGACAAGTGCCCAAAAAGACCTGAATAAAAAGGTTTCTTTTATTTTTGTTATTATTATTATTATCAACCTTGTTCCAACAACCTGCAGTCAGACAAATAGCAAAAATTCATCAACAATTTGAATATTTACATTAAACCAACATTAATAACTTCCCTTATCATAAAGATGGATGTCATCATTGATAAAGATCTACACGTTGAGGATTTTTCAAACTTAACTGAGTATCATGAGGAGGCTAAAATCGTGACTATTGATTTTCCGGGCGGAAAACGTAGACGTAATATAAAAATGAGAGCCCAGCTCATGATTTTTATATGGAGAGCCATAATGATAGAAATAAAACACAAAGTATTTAAAACAACTTTACTAACGTTTCGTTGCAGACGTGCAACATCTTCAGAGTGACTAATTTACAAGTGTGACAAAATTTTGTCACACTTGTAAATTAGTCACTCTGAAGATGTTGCACTCCGCAACGAAACGTTAGAGAAGTTGTTTTAAATACTTTGTGTTTTTTTTTCCTGTCATTATGGCTCTCCATATAAAAATCATGAGCTGGGATCTCATTTTTATATCATGAGGAGGCATTTGCTATGTTGAGGACTTATGCCCACGATGACATGGTGATACTTGAACATTTTTTTATATTTTTATTACCAAAACAATACTTTACCAAAAAGATTTCTGAATTTTTCCAAATCAACTTCAATTCAAAATATAAACTCAACCTAAATAACGAACCTCAATCACGCTTTTATTTTTCAGCCTGGCTTCAAAAAAGAGTTCAAAAGAATCTTTTTTGCACATGTGTCCGTAGCAGTTGTTCAGGTGGTATTACTAGTTTTGGAAAATGTTCCTATTGAACATTTTCTGTTGTCAATATAGGGGCAGTTGCCTGTCTTGGTCAAAAATGTGGTTTTGCGTTTAGCTAATTTCCTGAAATCTTATGTGTTTAGGATCTTTTCTGGTGGTTCTTTCTAGAGAAGTATCAGGTAAGTACAAAAAAGTTATTACGACTGTAGAGAACTCTCGTGTTTGTCAAGTGCGCATTTATAGGAGTTAAGACTTAAGAATACTAGTGAGTATGTCATATACATAGCCAAACGGATTTACACCTAGTGTTACGTAAACAAACAAACTTTGTTGAGGTATTACGAACAGATTGCAGACTTCTTAAAACTGTGGCAAAACAGTGAAACTGATGAAGTAAAAGAAAAGTTGAGCAGATGAGGGATTGCTTGAGGGTTAAAACATCTCAAGGCAGGCAGGGAAGGATGTTGCCCTGCAATCTTGGACAAAAGAATTGAGACCGTCTCCTCAGATTTAGACTTATCCCGGATTAGTTTGACCGTCAACTTATACCCTTCTCCCTACTCAATGTTGTCGTGCCTGCTTAACCGTTGTACAGGAAATGCGGGAACAATAATGAAACAATATTGAACAACAGGGTGCCGGGGCTGTGTACATTTACGAGCTCCCAAACTAGGATATTGTAATTTTTATTTCCATTTCGGGACTTGTCTAATAAGTTTTGTCGAAGATTGTGGGTTCTCTTAGGACTATATTACTGGTTCCAAGACTAGTTCACCTAGGATAGACCTTGTTTGAAGTTGTCGTAGATCTGTAAGTTTTACATGTTCAATTTTCATATTGATCCAGGCCTGTCCTGAAGTCCAACGCCGTATGTTCAGCCGTGTGGCTTGTAACTACGTGAAGCTAGTTTTCACATCGTGGGACCCGAAGTATAGGGAAGCTTTCTTCAAACGTTTTCCTTCCTTGGTCTGTCAAGCTGTTTACACCATATTTTGTCACGCATTTCCGACTTCGTATCGGCAATTTGACGATCGGTTTAAGCAGGACCTTGCTGATGTTGCCTACCAGTGGATTGTTGGTAAACCATTATTACCCATGCTATACTAATTTTAAAATTATTCATGATTAATAATATTGATCAAAAATAGTAGTTGCAAATCTGGTATGTGCAGTATCGACGTAATTTAGATGAACTTTTTTCTTTGATTTCAAATGGGAGCATTATTCGTTTGAAAGTATTATAAGAAGTGCAAGACCAATCCTATTTACTTATTATTCCACTTAAAAGCTTCGCGTAATCTTTGCTTTAAACTTGGAAACGAAAAAATACCTACAAAAATTCCCGCAGGAAAATTGGTTGCGAAACAAACTGGGGACTAACGATCCCAGTGGCCATGTTAATAAAATAAAATAACTGCATGTGTATAGATGGTTAGTCTAGAGTATCAAGGGTTGAGTGTTAGACTATCTGGCAGATAATTTCTCTGGGTTATGGACCGCTGGAGGAGCGTTTAAGATGGATGAAAGACTAGTGGCCTGGCGTGGTCAACATAGAAGATTATCCTGGTCGTATTAGCTCTTCTGCAAGAATTTTGTCTGTTGGATAGCGGTGCATTTAAATGAGAAGACTTTCAAAAAATCAAGTGGCAGTGCCAAAGTGTTGTGTTTAAGTGGTTGGTGTCAAACGACAATAGATTTCTGACCTAACGCTCAAACTCTTCTTTTACCAAATCGTTTTATCTGCTCCAGGGACGAAACCTGCTCGTCGGTGCTGGGAGAGATGGCCCTTAACACATTTAGAGCCAAATGGCTTGAATAACATGGAAGAAAGTAAGAAAAGAAGTTCTAAAGGTAATTTGCATTGGATGCGTTATAACATTGATATAGATCTTACTAGGAAGTTTTCATCATTTGCTGTTCGCATCTGTCGTGGGAAAACTTGCTTCGAAAGAAACTTATTCAGAATTTACGTAAAGTTCTGCCTTGAAGAAGTACTTTCTCGTGCGCGTTTGATATTATAGTTCGCTAAAGGTACAATTGTTGCCTGATGTTCGGCATGTTTTGTTTTTTTTTTATCCCGTTATTCTTCTAATTCATACGGACCTCAAAGAGTTAACGCTTTCCCTTTTCATGCTTGCAAGGATCGGTGTTTGGTTGGTTTGGCTCAGAGGCTGAAGAAAATCTAGGCCTATCAAAAAATGCGCGGTCATGGGAAACCGTGAATTCAAACTATCTGAAATCGGAGGGTAGACAGTCACTTCCACAGATAATCGAGAGCGGTGTAATGGATGCAGAAATTGGAGCAACTGCTGTTGTCGATGACCGAGAGGTGACTAAGAAGAAGGATAGCGGCGGTTGGGTTCGGTTTACTCATGAAAAGCCAGAGCGAGTGAAAGAAGATGCTTTGAAACAAAGGCAGCATCAGCCATTAAACCTTAAACGCAAGCTCTCCACGCCTTTGCCGTCCACCAAGACCAGCAACTCCTCTTTACAAAGGAATGTAAAAGTTCGTGAGGTAGGGTTGGTGGAAGTACAACTAGTATACTTAGGTTTTGACCTTCTGTAGTTTTTCGTCGTAGTAAATAAGAGATTTTATTTGATCAGGGTAACACTGACGTGACATTAAATAAAATGATAAACTCGTAGCCCTCAAAATACATATCAGTTCTGAAAATATCACTCGATGATAAAAGTTATTAAACTACAGAAATTCACTATGTGCCGAAAGACAAAAGGACTAAACATACAAATAGAAAGTTAAGGTAAAAATTAAAAAGCCAAGGTCTCATTTTGTTTTATTAAAAAAATACTTAAAAAGGTTTCTCTTAAGACTTCTTACTTCCGGACTTTTCTTTAGATCGATAGAAATATTTATTCAAGTCTTAATGGTGTCAACTGTAAAAGTTCGGCCACCCCCAGCAATTCTTCTGGATCATGGGCAACTCAAGTTTAGAAAATATAGTGTTTCTAGGATCAACATCACAAACTTCCTTATCAAAAGATCATTTATATAATCTGTTGTTGCACCATTTAGGCTTTTATGGGCTAAAGTACAGCGATTTATATGGCCTTCAGTGTAAAATAGAACCCAATTTGGATGGTTGAAAAGTTCCACTGAAGAAGCTGTATGAAAACTAGTGTACTTAAGTTGTAACCTTTGGTAGTTTTTAGGTAATTCAAGCAATTCCTGACGAAGGCGGTGCTAGTTAACCGTTTAATGACAGATTTGAAATGAGCCACGAAATCCACTATGCTCCCCAATTCTCCACGAAATTTGCTATTCTTCCCTGTGACATGTTAGTTGGAAACTACTGGTTGTTAATCTATGCTAAAGTTCTGTTTCTTCTCGTAGTCATGCCACGCTGGGAAAGGTCCTGAATTTCACAAGGTTGCCTTTGATGTTTACGGTCACAGTCCCCTGGTAAAACACTTCCTTCAAAACAAGCGTCTGTCAAAAGAATCAGGCACTTCCATTCTTGTGCAAAGAACCGAAATCGACAAACTTCCACCGTATCCTTAACCTTAAGGCGCGCTTTGAGAGGAAGGTTAACATCCTAAGACATTAGTTAAAGCAGAGTAGCAAATAAGATACAGCAAGACAAAACCTAGCGTTGAACTTGGTATTTTATCAACATCAGACTTACACAAGACATGTCTAAGGTCGACCTTGCCAAAATACATATTATAGCTGTTAACTAACACAAAACTTCGCTTAACCAAACAGGCTTAAGAGGCAGTTTTCACCTTAAATGGATAGTTAAACTCAAAAAGACTGCCGAGGATTTGATCAAGTATAGGAAAAACCAGTTTAATTAGGCATATTTTGTTTATGTAAACGGCTACCAAAGTTATATAGAAGCTATCTAAGTATCTAACTTGAGGCAATGTAAACCTACCGAAGTAAGAGACTTCAAGTAGTGAAGAAGCTGTAAGTATTGACGTGACAAGGTAAACTTAATTCTTGACTTTTCAAAGCATTGATGCTCCAACATACCAAGACATAATCAAAGAATCTATGAGATTATCGCATGAACTGGAAAAGCAAATACAAAGGTAAATCATGTTAGATTTACTTTGCAGTCTGCGTAAGTGACGAGTGGATTATTGTATTTGTTAGTGAGAGATTTTGTCAGCCATTGGCTGAAATTTTAGGTTTTTCATAAGGTTTGGATCATGTTTTAACTGTTAACTAGCCACCTATCTCAAGAAACTACACATGAAATAACCAGTAGTTTTACATGTCCAAAAAGAATAAGTTTAGGGTGGAAAAAAAAGAACTGCTAACTCTATTTCCATCGTTGTAGTTTGAAAGAACAAAGTTCAAACGAGAGAATTGTGTTTGCGAGACAACAAAAAAAAGAAAGAGAAGAATTTCGAAAGTAGGTTAATGAGATGTTTTGTTCTCTTTTAATTTTCTTTACTGATATGTTTGCATGAGTTTTTTGGTTTGCTTGAGTATTTGTTTTATCGTTTGATTGATTGATTGGTTGATTGATTGATTAATTGGTTGATTGATTGATTGATTAATTGATTGATAGACTGACTAACTGACTGAGTGATTGACTGACTGACTTACTGATTAACTGATTGATTGGTTGGTTGATTGATGGGTTGATTGGTTGGTTGATTGATTCAACTTCTTCTTTCCTTGCTTCTATCATTCCTTTTTGTTTCATTCTTCCTTTCAACATTCCTTTCTTTCAACATTCCTTTCTTACTCTTATTTTTACTTTCTTTTCCGAAAGAACTTTAATTTGTATGTATGGGTTTTTTAAGGAAAGAAACAGACGTTTTATCTCGTCAGAAAGACGTAAAAAAGATCAGTGATTTAATTTTACTCCAACTAGCAGTAAGTTGAACAAGAAAATGAGCATTTCAGTTTGTACTCTGGTCACCCATCAGTTGTAAGTAGAACTAAAACACTACTGTTTGTGTTTTAAACGCTGCATGGAAAATATTTTATATTTTCGATTTAAACGTTGATTTATCTCTCCTGCGTGGACAATTTCATTCTCTGGAACCGTTAATTAAGCTAGATTTCCACTTCTGTATTGTTAAAGTTTTTGTATACAGTAATTTGTATTTTTATTGATTCTTGTTCACTAACCACCTCAATGTTGTATTTTCAGAAAGGACGAAGTACGGAATATGATAAATTGATTTCCACGTCGATCGCCAACACGTTGAAATTTGAAGAAAATGATTCTAAATAGATGTGCAAAAGATTATTTTATTATTGCCTGTGCAATTGAACAATGTAAATAAATATAAATTATTCGTATTTGTACTTAGCTAGTATTTTTCAATTTACCTGAAATTTTTGCAGAGTTAATTTTTTGACTATCAGACTTATTTTGAATTTTTTGGCAACATCACTTACACCAGCAAGATAGCGATATTGTGAAAGCTCGTTGTGCTGCATTTTGCTGAAAAAAAAATATCACTAATATGACGAACAACGGCCACTGGAGTGGATTTAAAGGAAGCCATGAGACAAGACAACACATCGGTTTAAACTACTAAATTACAAAGAAAACATTTAATATTTTTTGATAGAATACAAGACGGGGGTTACTCCAACGATTGAACTTTATTTTCTGTTTTTAAAAGCAGGCAATAAATGTTCAGTATCTTGGCAAAACCTTATAACATCCTTTGACGGTCACAATGTGCAAAGATTTTTTTTTTTTTAATCTGTGGTAAAAACGGCTCAAAGAGTCGTTTGGGGGGACCACAGGGAAATATTTTTCTACATGGGCCTGCCTGACTATGGGTAACTGATCCACGACCAATCTAACCGAGGGAGACTAGGACTAGCGTGGAATTTTGTGTTGTTGTGGACGTCGTGGTTGAATAACGACGTACGAAAACGAAGAATAAATTTGTGTAAAGCTGTACCCTTAGCGGTGGTAGGGATTTATTTTCATATTCGAATAAGGTAAGCAGAACGTTGTGAGAATGTTCAAACAAGCACTGACGATAGAATAAAATACTGGATTGGGAACTGAAGTGAACGTTATAACGGAGTTGAAACGTAGTTAATTAGCTACTGTATATTATGAAAATAATTCTGAATCGTTGGGTGATTATTACGCTTGAACTGGCTGTCGAACAGCGACTGAACATGATTAAACTTCTTACCAGCGAAATTTCTAGTCTTTTCAAGGTATAAGTCAGTGTAAATAGGACAAAATGCTTCCCAAATTTAATGTAATTGGGGCAAAGCGAACTACGTGTAGTTGTCTTGGCAAATTTTCAGTCACGCGTTTCATCGCTATAGAACAAATACAATGAAAATAGAAGCCAACTGGGTTTATCTTGAACATTTAGGCCTATCATAGACAGGTTAGCTTTGCCGTAACCTCATTTGAAGAGGAATCAATAGTAAGTTGAAAAAGAACATTAGAAAGTAATGTCAATTGGCGTCAGCCAGGTCACATGATTTCAGTTCTTCATAAAACTTCCAAGGAATTCTTACAACGTAGACATCTGACCAGTAAAAATGAGTTATTTCTTTCAAAAAAATTTCTCTAGCTAGGAAGAATAAGAATTTTTAGCTTGTAATTGACTAAGAAGAAGGAACTTTTAGTGATGAATAAACCACCTTTGAGAGGGAATTATTGTTTCCAACCACGAAGAAAAGATAAAGAGTCTTGGTCACCCAGTGGTGGCACCAGGAATTCCCCAACACAGGGACTGAGGTCCCCGACAGCGGGGCTAAACCTTAGAGGCCATGACCACGCCTTCTTTATAATTTCATTATTTGAAGGTCGAAAACATCACATTATTTTTCACAAGAATAATTGAAACAGCTGACTAGAAACAATTTACTTTTAGATTTCGCATGAAGAGAAGAGTCCATTATCTTTCTTGGCTAAATCAATAACAACTGCTCATAGTTTGTACAGTATATAAATGAGTTCATCAGTGAAAATTCCCCGACGTATTGCTAATTTTTCCCCGACAGGGGGATAAGGTTCCTCGACACAGGGGCTGTAGCCCCCTCTGCCCCCCTCTGGCACCACCCCTGTTGTCACCTATTTACAAAGTTGAAACATAAAGAATAAACATTTAAGAATTGGTATTGTTTTTGGTCACTGTGGGGTATGGTGGAGTTATGCTGATTAAAAATATGGGCAATTAGAAGTATTTGTTTTAGAATCTTCCTCAGGGTAACACAAAGAGAGAACTTTTAACAGTGTAGGTTAATCTTAAAATTCACTCTTCATGTTACCCTGAGGATGATTCTGAGGTAAAATTGAAAAATACACATCCTCACAGATAAACATTGAGTTGTTTCAAGAAGCTCTTGTGTGCTTAAAATGGATTAAATTAGCATACTGTTCCCAGTTGACTCAGCAGCTCAATTGGTAGAGCAGCGGTCCAGAATTCCAAAGATGTGAATCCAAATTCCACTTAAGTTGATTTTTGTGGTTGACTTTAGCAGTATAGGTTAATCATGGAATTCTTTCTTAGAGCTTTTTAAAGGCATATATATATATATATATATATATATATATGCCTTTAAAATAAATAGATATATATATATATACACAAATGGAGACAAATATTTAGCTGTCATTATTTGTCTCCATTTGTGTCATTTTTGCTCTATCTGTAGCAGTATTGCGCACTCTATCTATTCAAGTCACTTGTGTAGCTTTCCAGCTACATTTTGTTGTATATATATATATATATATAGATAGATAGATAGATAGATAGATAGATAGATAGATAGATAGATAGATATAAATGTGAGTAGTGATCATTTTATTGTTATTATTGTTATTGTTACTGTTATTGTTATTATTATTCCCTATTTTCTCAGTTCTTATTACTATAATTTTTAGCTACATATCAAGTTACTTCCCCAAACCTCAAATACCTTAAAATTTCATAATATTTATGTGGACCAGTTTTGTAAAATACATTTCTAAATATAATTTAAGGACTACAGTGTAGTTGGATATTAGTGTAGCAGCCTGGACATTAATATATTTAAGTTTTGCAGAAGATAATGTCTTTACACATGAGCCCCCATTCAACATATGTGACAGCTGCTTGACTTGCTTACAGTCAAGTGGAGGCTGAACACCAAACATTAGAAATACATGGGTCAAAACTTTTATTTTTCCCTTTACAAATACTTGGAGTTGATCTTTCTGTATTTCTCTTTCAGGTTTTTAAGATGCATATCCGAAAAATCAAACAAGTTAGTGCCCTGAACATAAATGGTATATCCTTCAGTTTCCATATGACTGACCACTTAAATCCTCGGTTAAATCAGGGCAAACTTTTGACAGAAATCTGCAAAAAGATATCAGCTACTTATCAAGCAGATTTCTCAAATTGTGCCAGGCTTCTCGGAGGTCAGCGTGTTTGCTTGATAACTCCACAGAATGAGCTGTTTCAGTATCTTGACTCAGACTCCAAGTATAATTTTTTTAACTGGTTAATCTTTAAAGAAGGGGAAGATGTACGTGAAGAGGTGGAAGAAGAAGAAGAAGAAGATGATGATACAGAGGCAGAAACGGAAGATGAGGACGAAGACAAAGAAGAGGTAGAACCACCACAGACACAACAACAACAGCAAGGAGAAGAAAAGAAAGAGAAAGGAGAAAATGTAGAAGAAAAAGAAGAAGAAAAGAGAGAAGAGAAAAAAGATGAAGAGGTGGGTGACAAGGGAGAACAGGAGGACAGCAGCATCACGGTAATCTGCTTTGGACCGTTTGGTCCTGGGGAAGACAAAGAATATAAAGACACCGTTGACAAAACAAACCGTTCTCTGACCATTTTGAAGAGTATGTGGAACGCACTGAAATCACATGACAATGAAGATTCTGAGGTGGATGAAGACAAAGAACGCGAAGACGTCAAAAGGGAATTCATTGAGGTGTATTGGGCAATGGTTCATGCGAATGAATTGGAAATAGAGGCTAGAAAGGAAGAGCTGGAAGATTTCACTCGTCAGGTTTACGACAAGCCAGAGGACCAGGCAGCAGCACAAGAACTGATAGGAAAGATTTCTGCTTCCACAGGAAAAATGGCGATTAAAACCGTAACCGCAACAATAGCGGTTGATTTAGGAGAGAAGATAATCGCCAGAATAGCAGCCATCACAGCAGCAAAAAGTATGGCGAAGACAGCAGCAAAAGGGGGATCAAAGGGGACAGGCAAGGCTACAGCAAAGGCAATCCCTTTTGTAGGAGCCGTGGTGGGGGCTGGATTCGGAATCTGGAGGCTTTTACAAGGGGATGTTACGGGAGCTGGGTTGGAGATCGCTTCGGGGGCTGCATCGTGCGTGCCTGGATCAGGCACTGTGGCATCTTTGGCAATTGATGCCAGTCTCGTCGCCAAGGACATATATGAAGCAAACGATGTAAACAAGAAATATCTTGAGGTGAGAAATAAATTGTTTGATTTAAACGGGGAAAAAACGGAATCCAGAAAAAAACCCACTTGCTTTGCTGGGCAGTTTGAAACTTATGCTGAAATAAATCCTGACCGTATTTTGATGTCAGATCAAACGCTTGGATAAATCGACCCAATTTTTAATCTCGGGATACTCGTGCGATATTTTTCTCGCACCAGTAACGCTACAGGTAAAATCTCATTGCGTTGCCTGCGCGAGAGAGGGCATTACACGTGTAACATACCTCGCACGCCAACGCAATTGTAACCTGACGCCTTGGGCAATCGTTGCGGAAAGTTAAAATGGTTGAACTTTTCTATCTACGGCCAGTGAGTGTCGCATAAATTGCAGCTCGTCAATGGAAGCCTCATAGGTCGATGAGATTTACAAAACTCTGATAAAATAGCAGCAAATGACTTGAAGTCGTTCATGGATTTTATCGTAGTAATCCTGTACTATGGAATCCCGTGCCATCCGCAGTATAGAAACCACGTTGTGAAGAATAAGGCGAAAGAAGGCCTCTCCAACAAGCTTGGTAACCGATATGGGATCGAAGCTCTCGAGAAGAAATTTCATAGCTTAAGAAAGTCGATACGGCGTGAAGTTAAGAGGCAAATTGATAAGAAAACCTCTGACAATGAAGGAGATCTACCTGCTGCTTAGAAAGCAATGAAGTCGTGCTGTCAAGTGTCACTAGTTCCAGGTCCTGTCAAGTAATTGTTGCGACGCGGACAAAAAAATCATCTCGTGTAGACACTTTCCTCGCCCCAGCAACGCAATGAAATTTTACCTGTTGCGTTGCTGGCGCAAGAAAAAAATTGCACATCAATCCAAAGCTTTAGCTCGCTTTTCAACTAAAATATTGATTTGTTTGAGAAGCCATGTCATACGATCGAGAAGAGTGTTTGATTTGACGTTATGATCCTCAATAATTTATGAAGAAAAAACAAAAGAATTTAAAGTTTAAACAGTTTTTGTAAGTGTGATACCACTCCTTATTTACATGAACATTTCGTGGTATTTTCTCGGCTAAAATCACGACAATTTTCACCTTTTTTGAAGAACATGAATCTTGGATTTTGAAGAACAGTTCATAAGACACCACGACACTGGATGAAAAACTTGGTTATCACGTTCTTCAACAAACATCTTGGTGTAATGATGTCAGAGCAAACACTCATCATATGTGTTACTTGAGACACTCTTAATTGTCTAAAATTACTGATCGTACCCGCGACCGTAGTCTGAAGCCCAGTGACACCATTTATTAAACCCGCATTAGACCAACTGTAATCAATTTCGTACTTTTGTACTTTTCAGAATCTGAACGCCCAGATAAAAAGGATCGAAAGGGAACTGAATGAGCTAAGTCAAAAATACGACCAGGCAAAGGCTGAATATGATTTTGTAAACGAGGTTTTGGAGAGCCCTGGATTTGAGGTTGGAAAACTTCGACACGAGATTGAAGTCTTGAACGAGGTTTTAGTTGCTCTTCGTAAAATGTAACCCGACAGTGGATTGTATTTTCTTGCATATTAGGACTGTTCTATATTTAAGGAAGCCGTTTAAGAGGGTGGAATTTATTGCTTGTGTCAATATTTTGCCGCAAGGTTATTGTTGATCAGAGGTGGATTAAGCCTTTTAGTTTCGCGGAGGTCGCTTCGAATGTTAATCTTGTCATCGTCAGACTGGATCTGGCTTGTGTGAAGAGTTTTTAAAATGAGAAAAATATTTTAGAGGACTACGCATTGGGGGACATTTTACATTTTGTGCCTCTAAATTAGTACTCCCTTGCTATACCCTGCAGTTTGAGGCAACCGTGTTGCTCCTCGTTAATTTCACTCGGTTTTATAATTCTTGCGCATACTTTGTGTTTCCAGAGCATGAGTATAGTCCTCAACAGCGTGGGCACATGACAAGTTCCTCAATGTTCCCTTGGTTAATATATCTCTGATTGTCGGTGTTTATTGTGCCCCTTTGTTTCAATATGGGTGTTGTAGTATGAATAGTTTGGGTGATGTAGCGTGGGTATAAATAGTGTAAAAATGACTACACACATTTAAGGGGTGTAATGTAAAAATGAACGAGTTAATCATCATTAAATGACCTTTTCAAAGTATAAATATCAAAGCCCAGCAAAGTGGGCGAAGTAAAGCCATAAACAATGAAAAGTTTTAAAATATTCAGTGGATCCATTAAATAATTTAAAACTTTTCATTGTGTATGGCTTTACTTCGCGCACTTTACTGGGCTTTAATATTCATACTTCGAATATAGTTTCTGCCTGGTTTCTCCCTTGCAACAGTCTTAAATGACCTTTTCTGTAAATAGCTAGCATGTAAGCAGTTATAACTTTTCAAATTTCTTGTCTAGTGTAAGTAGTTAGCAAATTTTGTAAAATATAATCCAAGCCATGTGCAGTCACCTGCATGCGATTGTTAAGGGATCAAAAAAAGCTAATAAAGGGAGAAACAAAATCTAAATACAAATTAATTTTACGTGACCATAGTTCTGGCAAGAAGTAAATGACGATATAACGGTGTTTTAGGTGCGCGATTTGTGACTTAACAGGTATAAAACCCTTAAGCATTGAGCAAATACCACCATTGGGAGTTGGTTTCTTTTTCGAGGGAATATGGAGCATCATGGACCATGCATCTCAAAAAATTCAAATGAAATGAAATATATATCTAAAATGTATACCACGTCGCTCTACGTGATTTTTTCGTACGTGGTTGTTAGGATATGTAATTCTTTCGCTTACGTGTAATAAGAATCCATAAATAAATATACCTCAAGAAAAAAAAACTGCAGTTCTGCAGATCGCCCTTCAACAGATCCAGGGACGGAACTTTTGACAATCAAGAAGTAGTCTTCATGACAGTAGCCTGGTTTGTGTCAAACTCGACCAAGACGGTGAAAGTGTACTGTTAAAGAAATGAGGGGACTCGTATCGAAATCATGTCAAAAAGCTTGCCAGTGGTGAAATTTGTTTTTTTGCACTCAAAGGTAATTAGGTGTAAATTTGCCATTTTCAAATTCCAAGTTACCTTTTCCTTTCCTTTAAAACGAGCGATGGCGCGAAACCTTTCGTATGAAAATCAAATTTTATTCAAATGTAAATAAAAAGTTGTTTTCATATGAAAAGTTTAGCACCAGGCCCAGTTTTGACCCTTTGTTTACTACGACATTTAGATGTGCAATTCAACTAAACACTTTGCAGGTAAACAGACTTTAAAATCTCGTTTGTCAACAGGAGCTCAGAGCGAACGAACGAGGTACCGTGATTCAAAATAGCCTATTTTGCTTCCCTTTGCAAGAAACATTAGTCGCATGCTTAAAAGAAATTTGACTAGCTACTATTACACACCATTGTTATTCATTTCTAAACACATGGCATTTCTGTAATGTCTCTCTAAACTAATTTGCCGAGTAAACAATGGCGTTCTCTTTTCTTAGGAAAATTCCCAGAGAACAAGATGTCGGAAAGGACGTCATACCAATCAGGTTACTCATTCATCTTGAATTGCTCACTTCACATAGATTCTTAAAGATCCGGATACACCCAACTTTGATCAGACATTAGTAGTTTTTGAAGAGGGATGTTGGTGTGTAGTTCATCGTCGTCGGACTGCCTGCTCAGTACACCACAGTAATTCCTTGCGGCTAAGATTTTCCCTCTCTATTGGAAAGCTACTGCTTTTTACCGTGCCTAAGTCTGGAGATGCTATCTAATGTGGACTATAGGTGAAATCCATTGATTGGCTAATTCGTACTCCCAATCGTCAGCAAGAGGGAAAATTTTCGTAATCTTTGAAATGCTATAAGAATGGCAGACGAAACGCGTCAGACAAAGATTATTAACATGCTAATAACTTTTTCTGATTGTTGACTAGGTTTCCTTTGGGGGGTTTTTTCTAGTTCTTTGCTTTCGCTGTGCTCCGAAAACGATATACGTAAAACAATATTTAAGTTAGGCTGGCAAAAGCCATTGATTTGCCGTAATAAATGTAAGTAGAAGATCCGGTTTAATTCTATCTTGAGTTTGCTTTTCTGAAGTAACTTTAGATGAATATTTTATGATACTCGTAATCCACTTTTCGCTATTTTTCACTTTAGGGAATAAGATTATAGCCAGTAGTTGGCTTGAATTAATATTGTAATCTGTTGAGCTATATTGAAATACTTTACCTTGAATTACAGAAACACCTGAAGGCCAAACAGTGAGTGATTCGTTTGTTTGTTGGTTTTTTCTTGTCATTTTGTGTGACCAGTTTTATCGTGTTACTCTTACTGCTTCTGTTGCTATTCCAGGCTAGTAGAAGCTACTGTTATGAACTGTTAAAAAAAATTATAGCATGGTGATCCCAAACGTGAACCATTCTACTGGTGGGGGATTTCTTACTAACTATATTTTTGCTATTTTGGAAGTAAAAAATTGATTGCTGACATTTTCTACCTGGAGCCAAAAACTCTGAACCTGTATATCTTTTTTTGACTGTATTTGGTTCTGTAAGTGTCACCGCGTTTGTTTGGTCCGTCGCCGTAACTCAATAGCATTATCCCTACATCTTCACGTAACTGCATTCATATAGGTTACTATATGCAGGAGGTTGTTTCATTCTGAATTTTTACATTTTTAATTATAATGAGTCAGATTGCAACAATGCTTACGATCACGGTTGAAAAATTTAACGACATATAATTCATGAATCATGCATATGAACTTCAAATCATAGATTTATCATCACCTATATTTTGAGTTCTTTGTGTTTTCGGAAGAGCGGGAGTTATTTAGACAGTGTTTCTAGGGAGACTGAAAAAGGTTAAGCTTCTTCCCAGGTTGTATAGCGACCATATCGCTTTGATATCCCTAAAGCACTAAAATATGTTTTCCTACGTTGTAAACAGCATTACCACGGCGTTAAGATTACCCTTGGGGGCAATTCGTGCACGCTTTCTTTATATTTAGCATTAAATACCATTGTTAACAGACACAACCGTTTTCGTAATTCAAAGAGTAACGTTAATGTCCTTAATGTTTCAGGTGGGCGGAAAGGTGGCAAAACCTCCCAGACTAACCAAACAGTTGTAAAGAGGGCGGTAATTTTTAGCAAGGTATGGACAGAAAAAGCTTTTTAACTTAGAGAAACTAACTGTCTCTTCCCATGTCAAGAGGCTATTAAATTTTTCGACCGAAGCTCACTTGGAAACTGCTTGGAATTGTTCGGCGTGTTGTATTTTTATAGCATATGATAAAATTACATATTTACAAAGCGTTGAATCTCAAGCCACATCGTTTCATTTCACTTATGAATGGAAATATTTACCGACTTACCATCCAGTGAATGAAAGTTTGAAAGCCATATTTGCTGTTATTATGAGATATACAAGCGGTAACTAGTGGTCTGAACTATTTAGAAGTCGGTACATGCAATAACACAGGATTGAAGTTGTAGAAATTAAACAATGAAGACGCTCAATGGAGGTTTGCCAGCAGGTGTTTACAGGATTACTTAGACATATTACCGGCATTTGGACGTCTTCAACTTTGATAAATTACTCTTAATATATTGTTAATGCCAACATCGGTTCATTTTCATTCATCACCCGTTGCTGTCCAGTGAGCCCTTATTTGTTTAAAATGTTTTCGTTTTTTAAATCCCTGTTCACAGGAACTCGGTTAGCGCAGTTTTCGATCGAAAGCGATTTTTATAAAGTTTCAATTAAATGGTAAACAGCTAGGTAATATTTTTAATTACTTCCTGCCCTTCCCATTAAATAATACAGACAAGCCTCACGTGGTCTTCATCTTTACGACAGTATCTCTATTTAGTCAATAATATACAGCACTACAGTTATAAGTCATGGAATAGATAGAATAATTATGAAAATTCTGAAACTAAAGCCGCACTGAATCTTTGTCGTTCCTGGTAATTGGATCTATACACTTGAAGGTAATGTTTGGATGATATCTGATCAGTATCCAAATTTTGTTTTTTTCTATTCTGTTCTCATTGCTCGTTAGCTATACATCCTTCCAGCCCACGATCCGAAATATATTGATTGAGATTTCAACATTCATCAGGGTTAGAATTGCCAAGAAACTACTTGAATTTGTATTCTTCAAAAATGGCGCACTGGATCTTTCAGTAACCTTGTCACATGTTTTGCAGCTTTGAAGACGTCATATACCTATTGTCAAATAAAGACGATGTTTATCAACATTGGTAAACTACGTGTTGTTTACCATTTGAAAGTTCAAGAAAATGAATCATGACAAATTTAAAGCAAGAAGTGTAGCGTTCGTGTTGTGGTCGGGTTGATTTACGCTGTCTTATGTCGACAGCATCCTGCAGAAAAGAATATATTTAGGGTCTGTCCTTGCTTATGTCTAGTGGTAAAGCATAGAATTTTTGTGAAGGAGGGGTAAGCCAAGTTTTCTTGGCATGTATTCGTTGGTGTATCCCAGGCAAATAACAAGGTTACATCCAGAAGTTTTGATGGCTTATTGGACTGATTACTTTTCACCACGTTCTTCTGTACTTCTTGGAGATGATATGGTTGTTGTTGTCCACATTCTCTTCGGGAAAAGTTTTAAAACGCACAACAAAGTTACTGGATCGGAACAGTTTATTGCCCTTCGCCCGCAAAGAGCCTCGCAACCTGCTTGTTGCCTGGAAGGTTACCGAAAGCAGAATCGAATTCAACCTCTCTCAAGGCGCCGTTCCACTATACAACTTGTGGTGCAACTTCTCTTGCAATTTTGTTGCAACAAAAGTTCCTGGAGAAAAGTTGCGATCACCGAGTGTCGCAACATTTTTGATGCAGCTCGGGTTACACAAACAAGAACCAAGTTCTGCTTCTCGCAACGATAGCGGTAATGCAGCAACAAATTTGTGAGACGTTACACTATGCGACATTTGTCGTTCAACTTATCTCGCAACAATTATCGCGATCAGTAAATAATTTAACACCCTTTTTGGGCGCCTTGTCGCGAGAAGTTGCACAGAACACTACGTGTAACTCCCTTTTACAGTGCGACTGGTACGTGCCGGATTCAACCGTTGCAACGCAAGTTGCAAAAGAAATTGCAAAGTGTAACGGCGCCTTCAGCGAGTCCCTAGCAGTATCGTTACGAGACACGTTGCACTCTAGGGTTTTTATACTCGGTTTTTGTCACGCTATTTTGTTGTTCAACAAAATGGCGAGCAGTGTTCGATAAAAAATTTCCCGCTGTAACAACACCTTTACTTTTATCTTCACTATTGACGTGATTAGCACCGTTTATTCCCATGGGAACGTCTTGTTCTTGGCTAATAAATGGTCGAAGTCCACAGAGACTGGTCCACGCCTTATTGAAGGCAATTTAGTGTCAGCCTAATTTGTTTAACATTGTTGAAAACTGGCAGAGCATAACCTTCTTTCTCGAATACTCCCACTTTATCGGGAGATTGTTTATGGTTTTGTTGGGAAAGGTTTTGATGAAAGCATTTTTTTATTACTTTATCATAGAGCGGCATTTACTTGGCAGGTTGCGGTAATTCTTTGAAGGTAATTGGCTGTTTCAGAGGATTTTTGATGGAGCACAAGGAAATGGAAAAGTGAGTTTAAACTGCGTCAATGTGAGAAGCGTTTGTGAACTTGGATTGCCACCGGTAAAACGTAAGTTGTCAAGAATGTAGTTTCCATGTGATAACTTTTTCATTAGTTTAATTTGAATTCGCGGTCAAATGAGGAACTAAAGTTATTTGTCTGTGATATATTGGCATCGTAAACGAGAATTTCTCAGAGTATTGCTGCCATTAATCGTCATCGATTCTTATCTTAGTTTGATAAAGATATTGTAATGCCTTATCGTGCCACCAAGCCTTCTCTCCGAGCAACATCGACAGTGTATATATGCGACATATCCAGCTTGTCAGATAAGCCCAGATAGAAGCAACAATTCCAAAATTACTTTCTGGGTAGCATAACGAGATACCATGGTTACCTCACATTGCTAAAATTATTTGAAAATTTGTTGACGAGGGCGGAGTTCGAACTCGTCCAATCAGGGTTTCCAAACCGGTGTTCTGCCCACTGAGTGAACGATCCTTGTCGGAGCTGTGTGCGTTTCTTTATCATCTATATACACACGTGAAGAATATTTGATACAACTTATCGGTAACTTGCGAGGAAACGATGTGTGGGTTTGGATGAGAACCACCTTCAGGGCAACACGATGAACAGGTCACGGGGCGTAGGTAGCTCCGTGGTGGAGCGTGTTTATTTCACCTCTGTGACTGGGGGTGGAGCGTTCCTCCAGCTTGCGTAAGATTTGAATGTTCACCTTGACATGGTGACATGTGAGAAAGAGCATTGTCCCTCTTTAGCCTACTGGCCAGCACAGGTTTCTTCCAGGAACTCCAATTTGTTGCTGCAGTAACTCTTGATCCTTGAGAAGTGGTCCTTTTTGGACCTCTAATAAGAACAGTTTAGTTGTAACTGATAACGTTATACCCAGCACGAAGAAAGAGGCTTGCACTTGCTGTCTTGGTAACAGTTACCAGTGAACTGAGATCGCGTTGGGCCGATTGTACGAAGCCAGGGTAACTTGTGGTTCAGAAAAGTTCCGATCAGTGAACTGCTCAAACCACGCTCTGAGCAACTGAACTAAATATTTGTCACCCGAATCGCGAGTTGCCCTCTGGATAATGCGGTTCCGTGGCGAAAATTTAAGTTCGGTCGTTCAAAGCATCGAAAGTGCTGTTCACTTGGTAGAATAATTTTTTCAAATGACTTTTATAACTTTGGATGATCATAGAAGTACAGAAACCTGTGTGTGAAGATATATTCTATAAACCTATTACAATCTCTCATATAGCTGAGATTTTAATTGGCAATGTAATTCTCATGGTTGAAAAACATATGACCTGACATTTTATTAATTTCTTGTTAGGCAAATTATAGAATAGGAACTGTTATTTCTGTTACGAAATGAGTTTGTTTTTCTATATACTCAGCACGGCTGTCATTTTAGCTAGTTCCTCAGCACGTTAGTTGTATGGTTTAATTTTATTTTCTTTGTTCAGAGATCCTTGTATATGGGATACCCGTTAATTGGGTAAATTTGATTTACGTAATTTCCAAGTCCAGTAATGCAACTGTAAACTTTACTTCAATGATATTCTCACTAGTTTCCCTCAAGCTCTTGTACGACGGCAAATTTTCTATGGTTCCTGAGGAGCCATCACCCTCACACATGAAAAAGATTTTGTGTTGAACTTAGCTTGTTTTTCGCGCCCTAAATTACCAAAATAATTCAAATAAATTTCTGTTTCGATGGTTGACACGATCCATTAACTAAATGATTGAAGACGCATTGTCAGACAACAATTAACGCGACCATTGTCATTCATAACAAAGACTGTGATGTGTTTCAAATCCCTTCATGTTCCAAATGGACATCTGTTATGTCTTGCAGTTCGGACATTTTCCGTCGACGAAGGACAAAAAGGTAGCCACACCAACAAAGTTCCACGTAAGGCGAACTTGCTAACTTCGTGTGGACCCTGGAGTGTGAGTCTCACATTGAGGCTTCGGAGGAGTCGACATAACCAACCAGTCAAGGCTTCAAGGGTTCCTTCTCTCGTTGATGTGACGTGTTTATAGTTTTTCACCAAGAATTTGAAAGGTTTGTTACTTTGTGTTTTTTAGATAGACATTTCAATATCTCTTTTTACTATTATACATGCTTATATCTTTCAGTGAGGGTATAACTGCTCTTTTAAGGTGTCAGGAACACTTTTTGTGGTACGTTTAGGTAAGGTTTAATCTGTATGTAATTGAATCTACCTCTCAAATATACCGTTGGACTATTTGTTAATGGGATAATTTCACGAAAATAGTGACAATAGTAATGTATTCGTCTGAACCATCAAAATCTGTAGAAGAGACTTTATCGGTGATCGCTTAAAACTCCGCAATATGGTGGGGGTTTTTTTTTCGGATTTTCGAAACCAAGTTCCCCACTTTCAACGTGAAATATGTAGCAGCGGAAAATTATTGCGAAAACTAAGAAATACTTAGTGAAATACCAGTTTTGTAGCTTTTCATGGCGATATTTCAGCACAAGATATGAGGTACAAGAAGCTCTGATCCCACATTGAAATATTTAGAATAATCTACTGTATATGATGGCATATTTCCTGTTTGAACAAGAAAATGGAACTCGCTCCAGGAACCATTCTATTTGCCTCCAAGAATGAAAAATCAGTCCGCTTTGTCGCATTACTTTTGGTGTGTATGGGGACACGTAAGCTAGACGTCCATGAAGCAGATTTTTCCACGCGAGTGGAATTTTCCCTTTGTCTTCTGAACTTTCAGTAGGAACTAAGAGGGAGACCACGCAATTTTTCGGATAAATAAGTCTTCCCAGATGGAAAATCTTCCTGGGAGTTTTTAAACTCGCTTATAAAAACCCAGCTTCAAACGGTTTGAACATTCGTTTGGAAGTAAAAGGTTGAAAAACTTGTTTAGGACAGGTGTTCTTTTGAAGTCAAGTCACACGCTGTCAAAATATCGCAGGAAAAATATCAGCAATTCATTTAGACGAGACAGCGAAAACATTCACCAACAGCAGATAATGCAGTCGTTGCAGATAATGTCTTGTTTGGGTGAAGGACAACAATATTTCATTTTAAAGAAAATGGACGGCAGGAAATTATTGGGTTCTGGTAAGATAATAAAACTAATTGCACCTTTCCAAGCCAATATACCGAATTTTATGATTAAAGATTATGTACCCCCCTTGGTTCTGAGCAGCCGTCGTGATGAATTACAATTTGCGATAAATATCGTGTAATTTCGTACTGATTCATTCGAACGTCACGATAATCAATTCCATACATCCCACGGTATTTTATTAAAAACGACTCTTTTTTGTTATAAGTTTTACTTTTTAATCATGATAATATATTGCTTTTGATAAATTTGTCGCAATCGTTTTCTTATTTTGTGACGATTATTACAGTTAGGATCTTAGCCTTAAGATCGTTATTTTTACTGTCATCTTATTGGTGATTATGTTCTGTTTATGATCATACAACTTCCCTTAAGAAAACTATCAATTTAACAGTAGGTAATCATTTTGTTATTCGGGTATGTTAAATATTTCGCGTGAATTATATATATATATTAATTAAGGTAAAACCTATTTAAACCATAACAGATGTGAAAAACGAAACTGTGAGTCGAAACTTATTTAATTAATGTTAAATAAACGAGCGGTAACACTTTATTTAACCTTGGCCTGGATTCTTCTCCGGCCGGATAATTTTGCCGTTAAGACCATGCACTGGGTTGGTTGGTTTAACTTTTTACATGTAGCAATCTTAGTCCTTATTTGTACAATGCTTTAAATTTCGTTTCCCGTCTTTTTTAAGAGTGTTCTGGCAATGAAAGGAACGATGGTAGGAATAGCAAGGACGTTAGTTCTGTGGCTGGATGTGCTTTTGGTAGGTGTAATTTTTAAGTTGATGGCTTAAGATTCTCTTACTGTTGTCGGCCTTAGGGATTGCCTTCGAAAAGGATTGGGCAAGTAGAAATAATAGAAATGAAAGAAAAATAATGAAGAAGAAGTAAAAGGTGAATGACAGAAGAAGGGAGATGGTAAATAAAAAATGAAAATAGTAGCAACATGGGAAGTTTGTGTTTGGGATATTAAATCGTGTACAATGGAACAGAAAGTAAGAAATTTATTGGTGTAGATAAAAACAAGAAGATCAAACAAAGCAGAAAAGACAGAAGAGGGGAAACACGATTATTCGTTTAATAATTTTTTGTAGGTCACCCAAACCAGTTCATCCAGTTTTGATTCCCCTTCCCAAAACATCGTTTTGGCTGATCAAGGTAATTTTTATCCAATACATAAGTTCTAGAATACGTTGAATCATTCGCTCGTTGTCTGTTTTGAGGTTGAAAACATACAAATAGTTCTGACGAAGGCGTTAGTGAACAGGATAAAACTCGATAACAAATAATTAGTGAATTGTACGAATTATCAACAACCAGAGGTCTTGCTATGGTCTTCATTGTTGTTCTTTTTTTGGTTTTTATTTTGGTTTTATACGATAGAAGTTTAAGAAGTAATAATTTTTGTTATTGTTGTTGTTATTATTCTTCTTTTGACGTTGCTATTGTTTTTGTTGTGGTTGTTGGTATTGTTGTTGTTGATGATGTTGCTATTGTTGTTGTTGTTGTAGTCGTTATTGCTGTTGTTGTTGTTGTTTTTTATGTGTTAATCATTATAATCATCATTCGACGTCATCTCCTTGTTACTAAACCTTGTACAAAAATGTAAATAATAAAGTAACAGCTTTATATACCTGTGTGTATATCACCAGATGAATATACAAAGTGTTTTTCTAACTGCAAGTTCTATTGAACTACAGATTCCCAACTCGCAGGAGAGTTTAACCGAAGTATCATCAACGTATCCTACCATATTTCTGCCAGAACGAGTGATTCCCAGTCCTTGCTATCGTTCCTGGAGTTGTGCGCCGACGCAGGATATCCTCTACTTTTTATAAAAAATGGGACCATTCTTGGTTGTGGTACACTTAACTCAAAAAACTCAACGAGTTTGCCGTTCAATTTGGCGAACAATTCGAGTAAAACAACGACAAACTGTAACAGTTCACGTTGTGAAGCGAACATCAGGGAGCTTTCGCTAAACAGAAACTCAACAAGGTACCCATTCAACGTGACAGAAAACTCGAATCATACGACAGGAAACTGTAGCAGTGTTCCTTGCAAAGTCAACACAACAGACGATACTCTAAAGACAAACATGACAAGCGTGCCGTCCATTGTGACAGGAAACTTAGACAATATCCTGGCAAACTGTAGTAGTAATCCTTGTCAGATAAATACAACGAATGATACTCCTAGCAGAAATTCAACAAGCTTGCCATCCAATGGAACGGAAAACTCAAACATTGCTTTGAGAAACTGCAGCCGAACTCCTTGTCAGGTCAACTCAACGAACAGTTCTCTGAACACAAATATAACTGGTTTGCTATCCAGTACGAAGGAAATCTCAACCAACACCACAAAAAACTGCAGCAGCTCTTTTTGCCCAATCAACCGAACAAACCACCGAAATTTCACTGAGCTCGTCCAGGCATACAAGACAGAGTTCTACACCGTTGTATCTCTGCCTGTCTTTACACATGCAAAGTTTACCATACTGTTTTCTAAAAAGTATCGACTTTTGGTAACTTGTTCTTTCGATCCTGGGGATGGAAGTTCATTATCTTACGGAAACGCCACAAATACTTTCTTGAATTTTAGTCATCGTTATATGTCTTACGGGATTTTCAGAACTCGCGTTCAAAGAATCGGAAATTCCTCGACTTTTCTCCATATTTCTCGCCGCGTTTTCGTGAATCTCACAACGCACATCCAGAATCTAAGTTGCCCGGATGAAATTTCGACCAACAGAACGATGTTTTGTGTTTTAAATGTGCTCCAAGGGGTGCCATTGGACGTAAAAGTCAGCATTGGGGATGGCATGGAGATTAACCATAATCTTTCTGGTAAGATTGGATTATTTCTCTTTGTCAGTGCTGACACTTGACTCTGACACTTGACTCCGGGACCGAAATTAGTACAAATATGGACACTTATCCACTAAAATGTGCAAACCCTGACGCTTCACATACAGTGCGCCTGCAATTAGCACCAACAAACGAACAAACAAACTCTGCATATTTGTACTCTGTACTTTTCATTCACTTTTCAGCAACCCCAGTCGAGATCATTAGTTCAAAGAACGAATCTGTTCAGGAAGTCAACTGTACCTTTCCTTCTGTAAGTAAAGACTCAACCAGAGTCTTCATCGTCCCGTTGTTGGTGTTTGAGAGAAAATATCTGATCCGAGCAATTGAATTGGTCTCAACTATATCTGGACCTCTTCGATTACAGGTAGTATTGTTAGAAGTTATAGCTTATGGTTCATTGTTAACTTATTTCTACCGTCAAACTTCCAGTAGTTATTATAAAAGCTTATCCGCGCTTTTGTTTTAACAATATTGCCATTCATCACAAGCAGCGCGTATATCTTAAGTCGTGTTAGAGCCGAATATAAACATGGTTCACCCTATTTTGTGATCAGTGGGCTCATCGAAGGCTAACGCTGACACGAATAAAATGCTCGACCCCGCGTGTGAAGATGACTTTACGTTAGGTGAACCAAAGATTAAACCTGAGTTATTTTTATTTTGGAGTCCATATTAATTGAAAGTAAATTTACAAGTGTCAGGCTCATGCCTGTGACCAAGCTGCAAAAATTGCAAATGCTTATGTTTACCCTTCGAAATCTAACCCCGGTTAGGTGCTTACCTTGGACGAACCGTGTTAGTTTCTTTGTAGTGCCGATACAGCTTTATCCCTTTCTCAGCAAAACGTTCCCCTTGAAGAGTAAATTCGTCTGACGTTAGTCAGAGTAATAATAATACAAGACTGATCTGACCGGGGAAAAGTTAAAGCTTTATACATGTAAAAACAACGTTGAGGGCTCCAAGTTAGTAAGTTTGAGAACAGATGTGCTTAAATGTAAAAACGAAATTCACATTAGCTTTATAATTATAACCATTAAAGTTAACTCTTTCCCGGTGGCAGAAGACTTCCATTATTTTACTTTGGCTAACGCCAGACGATTTTACTCGTCAAGGGGGGAGCTCCCGCCTTGAAAGAGTTCATAGTTGTTGATGGATGTTCCTTGCATTCTTCGCCTTCTTAGGTTTTTCGTGCGCTTGAGAACCAAGTGATGGACGAGGTGCTTGGGAACGCGTCGTGTCCGGTATCCTTAAATCAAACAGCCAACGCTACCGTATGTTTCCGAACATCTTACTTCCGATACCCTAATTCATCGCGCATGACTTTATCTCCAACAGCCACCGCTGTGCACAATTTAACCCTCGTCGTGACCGAAGGCTACAATTATTTAACTCTTCGTAATCAAGACACCTTCGTTGCCAGTCCTCGAGATGTCGTTGGTCTGACAGTGGACCAAACAGCTGAATATCTTTCCAGTTCTCTTCCAGTTACTAATCAGACATCCAACTCTTCCCTCCTTACCAACAGTCCAAATGAAATATCCAACGGTTCGTTTATAAACTCAAATTCTGAGCTAAACTGTACTGATCGGCGTTTTCGAGTTCTTCGTGAGCTTTCGCTCTACGGTTTTTTGCCCTTCGAAACACGTATCCTTCTTCGACTTATGGATCCAGGAAACGTACCCCTGGGAATCAATGTCCGAGACGCAACACGTCTAGTGACAAATTTTCAAAAAATCGTGATCGTTCAACGACCAGTGGAAGGCATGCAGGTTTTTTTCAAATATATCGTGCGATTTAACTCCACGCAGACGCTGGGATTTCGTGTTCAGCGCGGGACAAACGCAAGTTGCGTGTGGTCCCTAAAAGGTCGAAACGTTAGCATCGGAGGTGTTGTGGATGGCACTGCAGAAGGTAAAATACATCGAAATGAGTCAGAGAGAGTTGGGAAGTATCCGGAAGGGGTGGAAAATTACTTTAATTATAAGCACGACGTCTATGGGGAATTCAAGTACTCTGTCACATGCTCGAACAAAATATCGAACATATCCGAAAGCGTTCCGATCAGTGTGCGGCGTAATATTTCGGAATTCAACGCATCTTTTTGCTTCGCTTCGTTTGCGTATGCGCATGCGAGGACGTGTTGGAAAGCCGTGGCAGCTGGGGATCACGTGAGATTCACGTGGATCATCGGTGACGACGGCATCACGGCGTCAAAATTCAAGTTTATCTTTTCAAATCATACTTCCCCTGGACATCAAGAGCTCATCAATGTCAGTGCTACGAATTTTGTTTCAAAGGAAACTTTGACAGTGTGGTTTAAAATTTTGGAGAATCCTCTGAGTGTTCATATTTCGCCTTCGTTGATTGTTCCCAGCTTGTCAGCGGTATCATTCTCTGGAGTGTTAACGTGGAAAGGTTATCCCAACGGAACTGCTTTCTATAAAAGCTATGGCGTGAATATTTCTAAAGAACTACGCCGATTTATTGACATTCCCGCTTTCCGTGTCAAAGTCGATGGTATAGTCAGGGCAAGCAACGTTTCTACTGGTACACCGCTGAACTACACTTTTCCTCTCGCTGGCTCAAATCGGGTGATACATAAAGTGTACTTTGAGGGCGTTGGTCACCCGGAATTGAACCGCGAAGAACAAATCACGGTCGTTGACAGGATTCAAAGATTGAGAATAGCCACATCTTGTTCGAAGGAAGTAGTAGTAGTGAGCCAGAGATGCGTTTTCTCCGCCTCTTTCGACCAAGGAAGTAACGTGATTTGTAGCTGGCAGGTTGTATCTCGGAATTTTACTCCGGAATGTCGGATTGCCTTTGAATTTAGAGAATTAGGGCATTTTACAGTTCATGTCACGGCCAAGAATCAGGTTTCCTTGGCCATAGCTCATCTTAATGTTACGATAATTCCCCTTACAAAGTACAGAACAACGTCAAGTAAGGTGCCGCTATTTACCGAAACTTTAAATACGTCGAGTCATCATGTGCGGTCGTCTTATGACGCGCTTACCTCCAGTATAATATCTGCCGATTCTGGATCGCTGATCAGTTATGTGACATCTTCATCCGGGCCTACAAGCAAGCTTAGGTCATCAAATGAAGAAACTACGAGTTTTATGCCACGACGTCCTGCGACCATTACGGTTCCGTTTTTATCAAGTGTGGTTCCTGTGAGTAGTATTACAACATCAACTATGGTGCTGCCAGTTACTAAAACTTCAAATATTCCTGTGAGTGGTATTAAAATATCAACTATGGATACTGAAACTTCTGAGAAAGCGAGTCATGATGTGATGTCACCAAGTGATATACCTACTTCCAACATGATACCTGCCAAATCTGGATCGCTGATGAGTCACATGACATCGTCATCCGGGCCTACAAGCAAGCTGACGTCATCAAATGTGGAACCCACGAGATTTATGTCACAAAGTCGCGCAACCACTTTCCTCCTTCCATCAAGTGTGGCTTCTGTGAATAGTGTTACTGCTAAACAATTACTGGGAAGTCTTGCAATCTACGGTCCACGGTTTGCTAAAGTTGGCAAAGAAATAACTTACAGTGCGTCTGTTGCTGGTGCAGATGTCGTCTTTTCTTGGTTCATAAACAACACCCTACAAGCAACTCAGAACTCCTCAATTTCATTGATATTCCACCAAGCAGGGTTATTTCCAATATCCGTCAAAGCGTCGAGTCGCATCGATCGTAAACAGGCGACCAGATTCGTTTTCGCTCAATTGCCTATTTCAGGTTTACAAATCAAATCATATCAAAAGTACTTCAACAGAAGTGTAGCTGTGGTATTCACTCTGGGTACTGGAACTAACGTATCGTTCTTAGCCAATTTCGGCGATGGCTCACCTCATATCTCGGGAAGTGTACGGAAATTGTCGGAAAACGTATCTGTGATTCATCAGTATGAGAAGCCAGGACGTTATAACATTAGTATTTCAGTTTCAAATATGGTCGGGCCGAATGTGACGACTGGTGTCCAAGTTATTGTCAAAGAAACTTGTATAGTTGAATCGGTCGTCTTGCACGGAGCCTCTCCGACTTCTCGGCTTTCTCGGAAATTCTCAGAAGTTGATGAAATCGTCATGTCAGTGACGACGAATATGAAGTGTTCTTCCTCGAGTAGGTTGAAATTTCGTTGGAGAATTCTGAGAATTAACGATAGCATTTCTGAAAATTTTCCGATAAAATTAGAAAATATAACCACCGACCAATCCGTGCTCCGCTTTCCCGCGAGTCAGATCACTGTTGGTATGTACAAAGTTCTTGTCACGGTCATTGCCTCGCTCGATGGGACGTCCACCGATTATATGAGATTTTTTCGCAGAATTCAACTGAATCTTGTTGTTATGCTTTCGTGTGGAAGCGCGCGCACAACCTCAGTGGACAAACCTCTGACACTAAATGCTACCGTAGTTGATGGCATGAAGGAAGGAAGAAGCCTGGCTTACGAATGGTTTTGTGATGAAAAACGGGATAGGTCGTGCTTTCGAGAAGTCATTTCAAGAAACAGTTCCGTGGTTCGTTTTCCGGGAAATTTTTTACAGTTTGGAGAATCTTACAACTTCGTTGTTATAGTAACTGATGGAAATAGACAAGGAATGGCTTCGCAGAGGGTTAGCGTTTCCCGGAGTAATACAACGTTGCAAGTGTGCTTGAGGTGAGAATGTAACTTGAAGGAATTTCAGCTCTTCTCGTGAAGTACGCAATCGAACTTCTCATAATCACCTCTATGATTACCTCCCCGCCTCTCTCTGTTTCTATTCTTCATTTCTTCGGCTCTTTCTCACTCTTTGTTTCCTTTCAGTAATTTTCTTCCCTATTTCTCAACTTTTGATTCCTCCACTTTCCTGTTTCCCTTCCTTTTCCGTTCTTCCGTTCTTCCGTTCTCCCGTTCTTTTCCGTTCTCTCTTTCGGTCCATCCATCAATCTATCTATCCATCCATCCTTCGTTCCTTCCTTCTTTCCTTCCTCCCTTCCTTCCTTCCTCCTGTCCTTCCCTCCTTCCTTCCTTCCTTTCCTTCTTTCCTTCCTTCCTTCTTTCTTTCCTTCCTTCCTTCTTTCCTTCCTTCCTTTCCTTCCTTCTTTCCTTCCTTCCATCCTTTTCCATCCCTCCTCTTTTTCCTTATCCCAGTACCATTAATTCATTTGATCTTCCTAGGTGTCCTCAAGACATAAAAAAATCGATACTTCATTCACAAGAAACTGAAATCATCGCATCTTGTCTCGATTGCAATGGCCAGTTAAACTTAACTTGGACTTGGTGTCTAACCAACATAATCCATGGCAACCCACAATCCCGATGTAACTCTGACAACCTAATCTTCAAAAATAACAAGTTGACAATCCCTTCTCATACCCTACGCCCAAATACTTTGTACAGGATTGAAGTTAATACGACAACTTCAACGTCTGCCAAGGGATATGCAGCTTATGAACTTCTTACAAACGATATACCCTCAGGTGGTTTTTGTAACGTTACACCGTCCGAAGGCTTCGTGTTGAGAACGGCCTTTCGAATTGTTTGTCAATCATGGTACGACAGGCATCCACCTCTATATTTGGAATATTGGTACTCTTTTAATGGCCAAAACTACAGTTTGTTTTACAATGGAGCAAATCCCGAGTCATCATTAAGTTATCTACCATCAGGATTGCAGCACAGAAATTATACCGTGAAAATTAAGGCCGTCATCAGAGATAGTCTTGGGGCTTCAACAGTAAATGTTTTAAACATCAAGGTGATTTTACCTGTAATTTTAGTATTTCAGTTTCCCTCGTCTTAGACAGCTGCTTTTTCCATTCATTTGATTAAATGTTATTCTTCTTTGATTTCCCCGTATTTTGTTTCTTTGACTTTTCCTTCATTTCAATTTACTTCTTGTCATTTTGGTTGTATTTTCTTTTTATTCCCTTCCTTGTCCTTGTCTTTCCTTCCTTCTCTATCCCTTCTGTTCCCTTCTGTTCCCTTCTGTTCCCTTCTGTTCCCTTACTTTCCCTTCCCTTTCTCTCCTTTCCTTCCCATTGTTTCCTTCCTACCCTTTCCTATCCTTCCTTTCCGTCTCTTTCCCTTACATATACCTCCTTTTTCCTCCCTTCCATTGCCTTCTCAACCACCAGGACACCCACAGCTGCCGCATTTGTCTTCTTTTCTTCGTTTTCTCAGTTCAATATCCAAAAATAGTCTCAACTTCTTTTTATTTTTAGAATTTTCCTCTTAGCACGGATGACGTTCAAGAGCTATTATATTCGCAGAACGAGATAGATAGACGTATGGAAATCCTGCTGAACAGTAGCAGTACTCAGGGTGCTGTTCTGTTCATGAAGACTGTCGGCGACTTGCTGAATGAAAGGTCAAATTCCAGTCAACAAAAAGACAAAAGAGTTGAGGTTTGTCATTAAACTTGAGCGAAACCTGACGGACAGACAATCTTTAAAGCTTGACTGAAACTTTCCTAGACGCTGACACTGGTATTTATACTGACACTCACAATGACACTGACTCTCTCACTGACATTGACACTGACACTGACATTGACACACTGACACTGACACTGACTCTGATACTGGCAATAGCAACGACACTGATACTGACAATGACACTGGCATTGACACCGACTTGTACATAATTGTAAGTTTGCGTATATGCAAATACAAGTTTAAAAAAATACTGACATTGTTAGTGAGGAGATGTACTAAACATTGCCTTCAACAGATTCGAAAAATCTTGCTACGCCATACAACGAAATTATGCTGTCCAGATCCTCTTGCAGTTGGCCAAACTATACAAGCTTTGCTGTCTGTCTCTCGTGTTCCTTCTGAGCTAAACCTCGGATCCCAGGTAAAGAATCTCATGCTCTCGTCTCAAAATTTCTCCTTACCTTGGAGCATGATTTCGACTGTGAGAAAACCACACATGAAATTTGTAAGCAATTGCCATTACCTCATAGTTTTCTTTTTCATTTAGTTGTATGCCTCGAACATTTATTTCAAACTGAGCGAAGGAATTGGGTCCTCATTAAATGGGGCAGCTGTAGAGAGCGATGCCCGCAATCTAGTTGAAGGAATTTCGTCCGTGTTCACTGCCTCGTCGTCGTATGGCGTCAGTCTCAATCAGATGACAAGTAATCAGGCATGTTACAGTTGATTTTAACATCGTTACTGTTGTTGTTGTTGTTGTTGTTGTTGCTGTCATTTTTATTTTTGTTATTGTTACAGTAATTCTTATTCTTATTCTTATTCTTATTCTTATTGCTCTTCTCAAAAATAAAATGACATGAGTGTTTAGAGAATGGCTGCATTTTGTGTCAAACCATTCAAACAAGCAGAAATCGACTGATAAAGTAGAAGCTTTAACGAAAAGTGACAAGGAAGGAACGACTGACCAAGATGAAAAAGACAAATATAAACAACTTTAGAGCCGAGGTTGAAAATAAAGGATAAGAATTAACATTTAGTCTTTTCCCCAGCAGGTCAGTGAAATCAACGAGGCTCTCATACGTTCTATTGACAAAGTCAGTGATGCTTTGCTTCTTCGGCTAAAACCCGAAGAACCACCAGTCATGTTGGAGACTCCGTTGATAAACATCGCGCTCCAGAAACATTTGACGACGAGCTTTCCTGGAAAGAGACTTGTAGTCTCGAGTCATCTCAACGAAATTTTGGTTCCCAAAACTCTTGATCACATTACCAACGTATTTGTGAGTACAAAAGTAAGTAGGAAGGCATGCCTTTGTATATTGCTTGTTTGATACATGGTTCGTCGCTCCATTTGTGTTTTCGACGTTAAGTCAAAGTTTGATTTAAATTGTTGCAGTGTTTTGTCTTGCCTGTCGTTACGCCTTCAAATTTCCCTATTCACTTTGTGATTTTGACGTAACGAGTAAATCTTAACGTTTCATGTCATATATTATTTTGTATATATCATTTTGTATAGTTTGTTTGTTTATTCATTTAATTGTTTGTTTATATACCAATTTACCTCCGTAATTATAATCTGTCTGCCTAACTCAATTCCTTTGGAATAATTTTTCCCCTTTAATTTTGTTTTTACCTTTGGCTTTTCTTAGTTCGTCTCAATGAAAACCAATCCGTTTTCGCGGAACTCGACTTACTCTCTTGCCCCGTCGACTGACGTAGTATCCTTAGTATTAAAGGATACCCAGGGACATGAAGTGATGACCAGGAACTTAAGCGAACCCTTCTCTATGTTCCTGTATCATTCTGGCTCGTCTCCAGTCCTCTTGAATCATAGTGCTCAACTTGACGCGCAGTCCAATCAGGATTTGTATGAAATGAACATTACGGAAACGAATTCTTCTCTTCTGGTCACTCTTTACATGGTCAATACCGACACTGAAGGGCAGCTGCGCCTGCGAATTAATAATCACAATCAGACAGCGACTTTTGGCAATGACGTCATTGTTTCAACGGCGTCGTCCTTCCCAGTGTCTTTGACATGGAGCAATCTGAACGCACATGGAAAGTGCCACGTTATTGTGGCATTCGAAACGACCTCTTCTGGGCTTTCAAGCAAAGCATATCGGGTGCAATACACTATATCATTCCAGGAAATTGGTTGTTATTATTGGAACGAGTCCAAGGACAAATGGGAACGAAATGGTTGCCAGGTAACTGAAATTAGGTTGTTAAAAGGGATTATTTTGTGAATAATTACTGAAGAGACTGTTGGCAACGTAGCTAGAGTTGGAAAATATCTAGGTGAGTTGAAGGCTGTATGACAACTGGCGTTGGACCCATAGGGCATAGCCCTAACTGTGGAATTCTAATGAGAATAGCTTAGCTGGCTGATAGAATTATTCAGTAGAAATAAAGACACTTTACTTTACTTTACTTTACTTTACTTTACTTTACTTTACTTCACTTCACTTCACTTCACTTCACTTTACTTTACTTTACTTTACTTTACTTTACTTTACTTTACTTTACTTTACTTTACTTTACTTCGCTTCACTTCACTTCGCTTCGCTTTACTTCGCTTCACTTCACTTCACTTCACTTCACCTCACCTCACTTCACTTCGCTTTGCTTTACTTTACTTCACATTACTTCGCTTTACTTTACTTTACTTTACTTCGCTTCACTTTACTTTACTTTACTTTACTTCGCTTCACTTTACTTTACTTTACTTCACTTTACTTTACTTTACTTTACTTTACTTCACTTCACTTTACTTTACTTTACTTTACTTCACTTCACTTCACTTCACTTCGCTTCGCTTCGCTTCACTTCACTTCACTTCACTTCACTTCGCTTTGCTTTACTTTACTTTACTTCACTTCACTTTACCTTACTTTACTTTACTTTACTTTACTTCATTTTACTTTACTTTACTTTACTTCGCTTCACTTTACTTTACTTTACTTTACTTTACTTTACTTTACTTCACTTTACTTTACTTTACTTCACTTCACTTTACTTTACTTTACTTTACTTTACTTTACTTTTACTTTACTTTACTTTACTTTACTTTTACTTTACTTTACTTTACTTTACTTTACTTTACTTTTACATTACTTTACTTTTACTTTACTTCACTTCACTTCACTTTACTTTACTTTACTTTACTTTACTTCACTTCACTTCACTTTACTTTACTTTACTTTACTTTACTTCACTTCACTTTACTTTACTTTACTTTACTTTACTTTACTTCACTTCACTTTACTTTACTTTACTTTACTTTACTTTTACTTTACTTTACTTTACTTTACTTTTACATTACTTTACTTTTACTTTACTTCACTTCACTTCACTTTACTTTACTTTACTTTACTTTACTTTACTTTACTTTACTTTACTTCACTTTACTTTACTTTACTTTACTTTACTTTACTTTACTTTACTATACTTTACTTTACTTTACTTTACTTCACTTCACTTCACTTTACTTTACTTTACTTTACTTTACTTTACTTTACTTTACTATACTTTACTTTACTTTACTTTACTTTACTTTACTTTACTTCACTTTACTTTACTTTACTTTACTTTACTTTACTTTACTATACTTTACTTTACTTCACTTCACTTTACTTTACTTTACTTCACTTTACTTTACTTTACTTTACTTTACTTTACTATACTTTACTTTACTTTACTTCACTTCACTTTACTTTACTTTACTTTACTTTACTTTACTTTACTTTACTATACTTTACTTTACTTCACTTCACTTTACTTTACTTCACTTTACTTTACTTTACTTTACTATACTTTACTTTACTTTACTTTACTTTACTTCACTTCACTTCACTTTACTTTACTTTACTTTACTTTACTTTACTATACCTTATCTTACCTTACCTTACTTTACTTTACTTTGCTCTTCAGGTGGCATCATTAAGTACTTCTCTCAGAACTCACTGCCAGTGTAACCACTTAACGTGGTTTGGTGGTCGTCTGGTTGTTCCTCCAAACACCATCAGTTTGTCTACTGTAGCGAAACGTATCAATGACCCGAAGAACTACGCAACCATACTTGGTGTTCTCTGTTCTCTGTTGTTTCTTTATATCGTCGCCATTCTTTGGGCGAGACGCAGGGACAAGCAAGATGTTCAGAAGGTGAGAGGAGTTTCATTTAAGCATGACGTTTAAGAAATCGCAGAAGTTATTTTACGATTTGTTCTTCTCTTTTTAGAATGAAATCACGTGGTGTCCGAGTAATCACGTGACTGATTCCTTCCAATACCAAGTGATTGTGTACACAGGGATACGCAGGAATGCTGGAACAACCGCGAACGTTGGTCTTATGCTTTCAGGGGAGTATGGGAAAAGTCGAAAATGTTTGCTGAAAGATTACAGGAAAGACGTTTTGAAGCGCGGTAGTATTGATCCGTTTCTAATTACCACGACTGAAAATTTGGGTGCCCTGGAGTATGTCCATATATGGCATGACAATACCGGAAGTGACCCAGCGTGGTTCGTCAACCGCGTCGTAGTTATTGATACCCTTACTGGACAAGTTTGGAACTTTTTGTGTTACCGCTGGCTTGCCGTTGACGAGGGCGACGGTCAAATCCAGCGCCTGTTGCCCATCGCCGACGACGAGGAGCTCGTTCGATTTCGTCACTTGTTTGTTTCCAAGGCAACTAATGAACTAACCGACGCTCACCTGTGGTTCTCCATTGCTTTTCGTCCCGTGTCCAGTCCTTTCACGCGCGTTCAACGCGTGTCGTGTTGTCTTTCGCTACTTCTTACGAGCATGATGAGCAACGCGATGTGGTACAATACTGGAGGAACTGGAGCGGACGAGGTTGATCTTGGATTGTTTACTTTTTCCTGGGAAGAAGTTTTCGTTGGTATTTGTAGCAGCTTGATTGTTTTCCCTGTCAACCTTCTGCTTGTACAAATATTCCGACATCGTCGCTCCAACCCCCTGCCGCCGACCAATAAATCACCCAGAGAGACATCATCTGGGATGAAATCCACTGTTTTGCCCGATGCAATGACGTCACCGGAAGCTGGGTCACACAAACAGGGGTCACATAATATGACGTCATTGTCGCCTGTGATGCTGCCATCTGCTACTAAGGCCGACTCACGTCAGGAAACGACACGAAGTAGTCGCGCTAACTTGTTGCCATTCTGGTTTACGTATGTAGGTTGGGTTGGCGTGCTGGTCACGTGTTTGACGTCTACCACCGTGACTTTCTTGTATGGCATCCAGTTTGGGGAAAGCAAAACGAAGAAATGGCTTCTTTCTCTGTCCATCTCGATTATCAACGACGTATTCATTACGCAGCCATTGAAAGTGCTCACCATCGCTGTTGTCTTTGCTTATGTTGTGAAGAAGCCGTTGAAGGAACACTTCGCAAGCCACGGGGCCGTCAAACACGAGAGATTGGAACCTGTCCCGCGAGATGATCTCGAACTTGAAGCCCCTGACCCAAGCCTGTGCTCAGCGGAGGGTTTCTTGAAGTTGGCTCGGGAAAAACGTGAAAAGGATAAATTTATGCACGGCTTGTTGAAGACCATTTCTTTCTACTTGGCCTTCACAGTCCTGGTACTAATTATAGCTTACGGACAAAGGGACCCGGATGCTTATTACTTAACTAGGGTCCAGGAAGATACTTTCACGCAGCCGAGCTTTGTGAAGAAAATAGATCGAAATCCTACTCGTGGATTTCATCAGGTAAGGAGATCGGAGTCTTGGCTCTTTCCTGACGGTAATCTGATATTAACGAGTAAAATCGTGTTTGCGTTAGCCTCAGTAAGTTATTGAGGGGTCACCGCAGTTTAGAAAGAGTGTAGGATCTCGGGTGAAGCTACGTTGTGATGTAAATATCTCCAGGACATTTATTACGCGATACACGTCTGTTCGTCAAGCTCAAATCCTGAGTGGAGTGCTGAACAGTACAGTACAATACAGTACAGTGGAGGACAGAACAGTATAGAGCAGGACGAAGCAGTACAGTACAGTACAGTACAGTACAATACACTACAATACTGTACAGTACAGAACAGGGCAGTACAGTAGAGTACAGTAGAGTACCACTGTGCAGGAGTTACGAATATTTGTCTAAAATCCCTATAATAATTAAATGACAAACAGGTTTATTTCACAAATGATTACAACATTCTGTGTATCTTGTACAGGTTTATTCATTGCTACTAAGGGGTTGTTTTTTCCTCTGATAAGGTGTGTAATGTTCGTGACTTCTGGTTGTGGAATGAGGTCGTCTTCTTGCCAGGATTGGCAAACTTTCAATGGTTCAACTACACCAGCGAGTGGTCCTCGTTTACCGAGAATTTTGGCGGGTATCTTTTTGGAGCTGCAAGATGGCGACAAAAACGTCTAAAGAGAGGTAATATGAATAACACTGTGTTATGACCGCATGTAGTAAAGTGCAGTAATATTACCCCCGGTAATATGACCCCATGTAGTAAAGTGCAGTAATGTGACCCCACGGTAATACGACCCCATGTAGTAAAGAGCAGTATAGTGGAGTACACTCCAGTCCTGTGCAGTCCTGTGCAATACGGTGGAGTACACAACATTCGTACAATTCAACATCACATTAAATCAACCACACGACACCAGGTCACGCCACCTCACATCACATCAAACGTGGTCACTGTATGGTAACACGTCACAAATCCGAATGACCCCACACCAAACTATCACACTAGTCCACGATACATCGTATCACACCTCTCCATACCACACCTAGACACCATACACTACCCCACGTCACATGACATCTCATGACATCACATGACATCACTCTAAATTTATCCGCATGAGCGCACTCAACCACACTACGCTACATTGCAAAACACCATACCTTCCCGCTCTAATCCCTCCACACCATTATCTAAGCCACTTCAAACCATACCATACAACACTACCTTGCGAAATGTAATATGAAACAAATATGAAACAAGGCAATTTTGTGTTTTTACTCGTACTTTGGGTACCAGGATCCTTCTTTCCTGAGTTTGTTTCATATTATATTTTGTACAGTTGTCGGCAGGCATTGGATTTTGCCCAACACTACCTTCACGCCACATTTTCCAATACTAACACTCTACAGCATGCCAGGCCACACTACAGTACACTGCATTATACTAACTGCTCAATTCTTCGGCCTTGTCAGGTGTCTGTCGGGTATTACCAATGTTCCAAGAAATTATTCCCAACTGTACCGGAAATTATCACTGGAGCGATGAGGACACATCAAACTACTTTGCGACATGGAACAAACCTCTTGTCAATGGCAGCTGTTCCGTACAAGACACCTCCGCTGATTACTGGTGTTTCGGCAGCTCTGCTGAATTGAAAACATACCCCTTTGTGGGTGACCTTGACATCTATAGTGGTGGCGGATATGCTAAAGACGTCCTCCATGATTACGCCCAGGGATTGAACCTCACCCGGAACTTTCACAGACGAGGATGGATTGATGAGTACACACGAGCTGTCTTTATCGAATTCACCCTCTATAACCCGAATGTCGATCTTTTCTCCGTTGTCACCCTACTGTTCGAGGTCTCGTCGAGTGGTGACTTTAACCCTACAGCCGAAATTTTGTCGATCCGTCTCTACAATTACGTCGGAAACTTTCAGATCTTTCTCGTAATCTGCCAGTTGATATCTATTGGGTTTCTCTGCTACTTTACCTATCATTCTGGGAAACTTCTCTACACGGAACGATCAAGTTTTTTCCGGAAAACTTGGAATGTCTACGAACTCATGGTTGTCGGCTTGTCATGGTTGGCCGTCGTGTTCTACTTCATCTCGATCGTAATTCGGAAATGGACCCTTAGAGAATTCCGAGAAAATCCGAACAAGTTCACCAGTTTCTGGTACACCACAACTTGGCAGATGTCACTGGAGTACATTATTGCTTGGCTAGTCTTTTTGATCTCGCTTAAGTTTCTACGCCTTTTTCAATTCAATCGGCGAATGTTTCTCCTGCCGTTAACTTTGTCTAACACCGCCTTTGACCTGCTACATTACTCCCTCGTCTTTTTAATTTTCTTCACAGCGTTTACTCTGCTCTACCATATTTTGCTGCATTCTTACAATATCAACTTCTCA